>JARJDZ010009254.1:0-45227 GCA_030264555.1 Aleochara sp. GC000083 | reverse complement strand
TTTTGCATTTTTAGGACCCCATTTTTCAGGTTCGGGTATTTCTGAATCCCGCACAGTTTCGGGACCATGACCAATGTTATTTTTTCGTCAAAATATGGTAAATGCCCTTTGAATCATCAAAACTCGAGCGATTTTAAGAATTTCATATCGCTTTTTTCGCTACAAACTTTTTTTTCAATTATCTTCTTCAAACGCGATTTCTGCTCACCCCAGGGCCAAAAGGGCATGAACCTATATATACATTTTGGTAACGACATTTGATATAATTGTTCCTACCATTTAAAAGTTATACGCTGTTAAATGATCGAAATAAAGTGAAAATTTTGGTCATGTATTTCTGACAATGTTGCTGATTCAATTCAAAATTGATGGTGCCCTAATAACTTTCAAATTTGGCTTAATAGGGATCAAAAACTTGAAAGGGCATAACTCAAAACAGCAGGAAACATCATCAATAGAAGCATCATATGCCATTGATATCTTTCTCCTATAAATGTGACTCTCCCAATTTAGTCATTATCAAAGGGTAGTTAGAACCATCCGACAACCCCCTGAAGAGTCACCACATCTTTTCGTATTCATCGTCGTGCCATATCCATCATTCAAAACCAAGGAATTCAAAAGTAGCCGTAGAAATGATATCTTAATTTTGTCTGGTATGAGAAGATGTAATAATATTGGATGGTTAATGAGTGCACGCATAATTATAAATTAGAATCGAGATTAATTAGGTTGCACTTAATTTTACTTTTTCTACCCCCATACTGCTTGATATCATTTTTTCAATCCTTATGAGGGAAGTTGTAAAAAACCCAAGAAGTCAAAAATACAAAATCACAGGGCGATTAAACTGTTAAATCACTAACAAGATGATGAACGCATTTGGACAAGTTAATTGCGAAGCGTTTCGTGTGAGCCGCGCGTGTAATTAAATATTTCGAGCACATTTCTTGCCAGAGTTTCAGCCGGCCATCGGTAACGTTTCTCTTCTGAAGAAGAAGGTGTCTTGCATGCGCATGCAGGCATTACACCTTCAAAGACCAGAAAAGAATGAAGAGGTTTTGTTGAGGAGAGCATGCACCAACAAAACGATGCTAATTTCGAATTATTACATTTAATGGCCGGTCGCATGTACGTTCGAAATTTAATAATATTTTGAAAAATGCACTAAACTGAAGAAGTGCCGCAAAAGGCGAAACGAGTTTCGCTTTTTGCTCTTCGGGAATTGATGGGTTTTTACTCAAATTACTTCCACTTTCGGCACAAACCATAATTTAACGAAAAGTTTTGTGTATTTTATTTCATATCCTTGCTGAAACTCAAAATACAAATATTAATCAAAAATTATGATTTTCAACAAATAATAGAAAAAAATTTTCTCAAATTACTTTCTCTGATTTCAATGGATCTCATTTTAACTTTTCCACAAAAAGTGAAATATTGAATTTCCATCTCTTCAGAATGGGACCATTGTTTACTTGACCATTACTGACCACAAGAAAAAATCCATTGACCATTTCGTCTGGTGCTTTTAATGAATGAGCGACATTCGAGCTTTTCTCGAGCAGCAGCCAACCGAACGTAAACACACACCGATTTTTGGCACGCTTCTCGTCATTGGAAAGCTGAAAGATGTCGAAGTATGATATTTATGCATCTGCTTTTGCCAATTGTTGTTCGGGCACATGCCAGTACAGTGCCACCCTTCAGTGGAACCCTTTACCTTGGTGCACATCTGCACCTCCTTCCTCCAAACAATATGATGTGACAATGGACACATTTACCATGAATCCATTGGATCGAAATGCGCGCAAATTTCCGTCCAACAATCACCCGATCCTTTGCACGGTTTTCCACCTTCTTCAGCCATCTGAACGGATGCGATTTGCGTATTCGAGTCTGTCACCTTGCTGGTGCATTTGGCACACTCACTCACACATCTTCGAGGTGTTTTCAGGCTGGTCTATCAGAAATGGCAGATGTGCGTGGGTGGACGAATCGCTACGTATTGATATTAGATGATACATTCATCTGCTCATAGCGCCCGAATGTTTACCCTTTTTTCTCTCGCTATTGAGAACCATCCGCATGCCGATACATCCACATGCTGATGGTGCGGCTTTGGTGATAAGATGCATGTTGCGTGGGCGGATTGGTGATTGTTTGTTCGGCGCACTTAGTGAGTCTTTGTACGGCATGCGTCAACAACTGTACATGTCAGATGTAATCAAATTTCACCTCGATCGTGTTTCTCATTTTCAGTGCTTTCTAGGCACATGTAAACCCAATCCTATTGTTTCATTCATCCGAAATTTACAATTTACCAACTTTCAAAATGATGACTTTCGGGCGGTTTTATTTCTGTCATTGGGACTTCATGAACTGATTTAATTTTGTAAACTTTCTGCAGTTGAAAATTCTGATGAAAAATGAACTGGGATATTGAACAGTTCAAGATGTTCCATTTATTTTATTCAATGTGGAATAAATAGCCCAAAGTGTTGTAACAATTGACGTCGGTACAATTGATTTTATAGTTTATAATAAAAAAACTTCCTGGCAACTGTATACACATAAGATGCAAGCTTCAGAGGACCAAGATGTAAAAGGTGTAAGCAAAGGTGCGATGAACATGAATACAAGTCGTGTGTATAACAATAAATGATAAATAAATAATAAAGTACCGTTTGTTCTTATTGAGACGCCACAATTTTTTAATATAATTAAATATTATTGCTCGTTTGTCACAAGTTTTATTGTTCTTGATTTCATTGACAAATTTGTAACTTGGGGCCTTTTAAAATAATATCTTTGCTTATATTTTTGAATATAAAATTTTGTCATTAACACTAATTTTACATTCATTTATATGTCCGAAAATTAAATTTATAATTTCAAAAATATGATGATAATTTCAACTGGTTATAAATGACATTTCCACAATTATTATCATTCCACTTTTTCATCATTCCAAAAAAATGTAATGATCTACAAAAAGAGTAATTCTTCCCAAAAATGCATTCATTAGTACCAAAAGAATAGTAATTTTTCTAGGCGAAAACTTGCGAAAACAAGAAAACTAATGATTAAAACTATATTAGCACTCTTAACACCTTTTCGTCTTCCTCTTTTTTTGCAGACATAATCATCATCCCTTTCATTAAGATCTGAAATGACAGAGAAATTCCGCATTTCACGTGGTGTAACTAACACAAATTGGACCAAACAAGCCGCCAGCAGAGACTAATAAATAACATTAGATTGAACTAGTTTTTTAGCCCTACACTTTCATTTTCATGATGCCCACAATCTTGGTTGGTCTCTAAAGGGTGTGAAGATTCAATGGTGTACTTTATGTTGCTAACAAGGATCTAATAACATACTTCCACAACTTCTTGTAAAAAATTGAGAGAAGGTCACACTTTCATCTCATTTTTTTGGGTACGAAGCCAAAACTACTTCGAATGTTGCTTGGGCTTAAGAATAGTAATATGCGTTTGAAAGTAAAGACTAAAGACGTGCGGAGGTCTTTGATTGCTAAGTGGCTTCACACCTGGATCAAATCATCGAGTGTATTATTAACTCATGGTCAACCAATTTCCTGTCTGATCCGACCTTCTTATGTAATGCCCTCACCAAAAGAAACTGAAGAAATTCGCTTTGTGGTTTTGTGAAATTAATTTTAATTCAAAATTAAAATTGTAAATTTTAATGGACCGTTTACCCAGAACTAACCTAGGATGGTGACCTACAAGAAGTTATCAAAAAAATCTTTGAAGATTCACTGCGATTTAAATTTTTTTGGGGCGGTTAAGCATTGGTGTGAAAACCGGTGCTCGCGCGCGCGCGCAAAAGACTTCTTGTGTCTTAAGCTTTGGTGCCGATAAATCAGGCGTTAACTAGACAAGGCGCCCGACAAACGAGCCGTCGAACCCTGTAATTTTCGACATTTCGCGGTTTCACTTCCCCGCGTCGTCGCGCGCAAGAAGATGGAATGGTACGCGCTACTTAGTGCGTCGAAAATTTGAGGCCCCCCTGAAAAAAGCACTTCTTTGAGAAGACATCGAGAGCGGCCCCTCGAGAAAACCGATGGCGGTGCACGTGTAAAAATATGTGATTATTTTTTACGAGCTCTTAACAATTCGTCGTCTCACACCAATTCCACCAGGATGGGTGCAGAAATTTCCGATGATGAAGTTCGGGTGCGAATTAGTTTGCTCCTTTTTTTCAGCGACCAGTGCTGAAAACGTAATTACCACCTAATGGAGCAGCAAGTCGCCCTAATAAATTGCAATCAGAGTGTGAAATTGTCTCGCATCAAACGAGTCCAGTCGAGTTCTTAGTGGGATTGCTTAGGATTGGTCCACGAAATGGCGAGGAAATTTGCAGATTTGCAGATCGAAATATATTTTTTGGTGCCGTTAAGGAGCCATAAAAATATGAAACATGAAACACATTACGCGCTAATTTCGGACACTTAATTATTTACTCACTCATAAGGAAGGAAAAAACAAGCGATTTGTATCGTAACCTCCTTTCGGTAAAATTAATTTTTGAAAATGTTTATTGCGCATGAAATTTTCATTGGCAAAAACTGCCGAAATATTACCGTTAAATCTTCTTGTCCTTGAATAAATTATCTTTAATGTAATTAACAAAAAATACTGATTTCAACTAATTTTTCCCTTTGCTTTTTAGAAACAGTTATCAAATGAAAGTGTAACCGTTAAATAGTTTTGTGTTCTTCTACCCTTGAATAAATTATGTTGTCAATAATTACTAAAAGAATATTTTTTCTTAATTATTAATTACTGCTCGAACACATAGTGTGCGATTTATTAGATTTTTCTATTCGTTAATTGAAAAGAAATGGCTGCAATGGAAAAAATCCCCAAGTAAAATTAATTATGGCACATGCAACAAATCGAAATTCACAGTATGATCTCGTCTCAGCAAAGAAAAAAAGAAAAATGCACAGGGAGAAAAGTCGAAGGTGATGAAAGCGCGCTCTGAACATTTATTCAAATTCGAGGCACCCCCCAAAGAAACCTTTTTTCGTTTTTCAACAGTTCATCAGCGTTCCATTAAATATTCGTAAATATGGTTAGAGAATCCATGTGGCTAAATTGGCGCCCATCGTGAGTCCAAACACTCAAAACTGCCTCGCTTTTTTATTTAAAGACCTGAGAGTCTAACGGTAGAATCGGAAGATTCAGAGGAGCTGAAGACTTCTTGTAAACATTTTCGCTATTTGTATATTTGCTTCCCTAAGAATGTCTTTTCTTTGTTCATGAGAGAACCGCAAATAGTGCAAACTCAACTTGATGGTCGAAAGAGCGAAATTCGGAATGTGGAAGAATGGAGAGCAAAAGGGTTGGATTTACACTTGACTTGAGATGAAAGTGGGCGAAACGTTCAAAGAAGTCGAGTACCTCAAGATTCTTACACGTATTGAGTTACCTTTGAAGATGTTTGACATAGTTAGAAGTTTTCAGGCCCAAATACCATGAGGATCTGTAAAAGTTGGTCATGAACATTCAACAAGAAGTTGAAGAACAAACTTTCGTACTTTTGCAATTTTTCTTGCAGATTGGAAATTTCAGCCATCAGCTTTTTGGGCACGTGCACACAGATTTCTATCCTTTTGAAGTCAACCCCACAGAAACCATTCCATCATTGCATTGACATGCATCTTGCATATTTTTGTTTGCATCCCTTGCATGAGTGCATTCATGATAGATTGACGCAATGTTCAAGTACTCAATGCTAATTCTGCAGCATGCTGAAGCCCATTCTGGCATGATTTTCAATTTTCCATTTTGCCCAATACCTCTTGTAGCAAATTCGGGCATTCAAAACACTGACATTTAAAAGGTTTGTGCAATAAGCCGCAAGAGAACCCTTTAGCTTTGAATGTTTTCCGATAAGCGTTCATGATTTATTCGTAATTCAAGTGTAACAAATCGGATTTTGCGAATGCCAAAGTATTTTCTTAAAGGGTTACCTACTTGTAGCTGATTACATAACAATGGCAGCGGTTTTGCACGCTTTATTTGCGCAAGAGAAAGGGTTTCCTGAGCAGACGACTGTGCAAAGAAATAAATAAACATTTTGCTCTATAGCCCTGGGGAAGATGAGAATGCTGAGACGACAAGGTACATTGAATTTGGAAAATTTATTGCGGCGATATTTCATCAATTGACATATTTTCTGTGTTTCCAATCCACAAAGAGCAGGTAGCAAAAAGATACAAATTTCCAGTTCTTTCTTTAAGGACATTTTTCAAAGCTGAATTTTCATGAAAACTTATGTTGTTAAAATCTCTTAAATTTAGTACTCTTTTCATGGATTATTTTTGTAACTTGAAATTTGAATTTCAGAACTATAATTTGACCTAATTTTATTGCAAAATCAACTGATGAAGTGTAAATTGCAAAGAATAAAATAAAGTATAAAACCACAAGAATACCATGCTCGAATTAATATTCCGCATTATATATCATTCACGTTTTCTTCAATTCTTCTCGTGCGGTGTGAAAAGTAAGAATAAGGACTCATATTTAATCTCTGAGATGTGGAAGACTTGAAAAGACTAATTGGCACAGTACGTACAATGGCAAACAACGAAATACACGCGCATACAAAAAAGCGAAACGCAAAGAAATGAAAATCGTGCAGAATACCCGATTTTATTCGTAATAATAGTGCGGTGTACAATTTCTGCAATTCTTCGGAATAAAGTCCGGCAGCGTCCAGTTTGGTCCATTGTTGTCCAAAGCACAAAGTTTCGGCTTTTAACTCAATTATAAGGAAACTCTAGAATTCGAGAAGTCTACTCCATAGATGCTGAATAAAAGCATCCAAAATGTCATGTTTGCTGTTTGTTGTTCGACATGCAAGTCCAACGAAATTCGCCCATCAATTCTTGCGGCGGCACACGACAAGAAAGAGCACGTTCTCGAAGCATTCGCTGCAATAATCGGACACGATTAAATGGATTTATAAATCCATCGTGGATGCGTTCGGCACGCCGCGTTTCTAGGATGATTATAAAATTCGCTCGTAAAATAAATGTGCTATAAAATTCGCTACATCATTTGCGGGACCATTATGCATTCATTCCCGGGCAGATTACGATTGAATAATGGAATTTCTTTGGTTGCTGATGTTTTTGGAATGGTCCCATCGTGGAAGCGTGCCGATAATTGAGTTCTTGTACTTCTGGAAATGTCACGTTGAAGATTCTTTGAAAATTTCTCACAATCAGAGAAAATCATTTTTTGATGTTTGATATACATATATTTTTGCATGCTAAATTGTTGCAATTCTGTAGCTATTGGAATAGAAGTGTTTCAACAATAGATGTCCATAGTTGTCCGATTTGCGAATTTGCGGAAATTTTGTTTACAAGCTCGTGCACGCAATTTTTTACCTTTTGCATTGCATGACTAATTTTTTTCATACTTTAGTTGTTGCCACATTTTCGAGTAGTAATGTTCGGTTGCATTTTTCGGTATTTAATAGTTGTTTATTGCGGTCGCGAAATCTTTGTTTCAGTAGTGACATTTGGATTAATAGTTTGTTGATGGATTCTTCGATGGTTTTTTGGAACTCCTTGGATTCTTTTACGTGGATTTCGTTGACCAGGTATTCAATGTCAAAGAAATTGTTTACTACGAGCTACAAACTCTCAAAGGTAATTTACCATTTACAATTTTCGCAAATTTCCAATCATCACAATCAAATGACAAGAACAACACAAGAAATCCATGAAAATCTCCATACAGGAATTGATACATCAACATGAACGAAGATAAAACGTCGAAGATCGTTGTGTCCACAACGGATCGGATTCGATCCGTCATCGAGATTAAATCAGACAAGTGGAACGTTGAAGGGTTTAATCGACTCGCCAATTAACTAAACGTCCCGATACAAGACACACGTTCGCTGACATGATATTATTGCCCATACGTCTCAATCAATGGGACAATTCACCGTGAGCCACCCTCAACAATGATCAAACATTTGTCCAAATTTCCAATGCACCATGTTTCATGTGTTTGATGTTAGATATTCTTGGACGAATCGTACGTTAGTAAAATTAGTTAACATCTTGTTGCCATCCATGGACATACAAAATACCCTCAAACGTTTTCAACCCTTTTCGGATGTGTTTGGAACAATGTCGTTGTGTGTTCTTCGACGCTGAAGACTTTGACGCACAGAGTTTCTAAGAAATGCTTTGCCTTTGAAGGATTAAGAAATATCGCTTCTAATTTGTGTTTACATTGAGCATATCGTGCATTCAAATTATCTTCGTTTACCAATCTCTTTGTAGAAATGTTTTCTCGGCTCGAGCCAGACGAAAACTTTGAGGATTAGTCTGAAGTTAACAGACTGAAAAAGACAGGGAAAACAAACAATGGTAACAACATTAAGGAAACAATGCGTGTGTTAAAAGGGTTTTTGTTCGATTATCCAACCCTTTTACAAGTTAATCTCAGGGTTTGTTTGCCCTTTTAGTGTTTTCTTCTTGAGGTGACACAAGAAAAATTACTCAAATTTTTTGTTGTTAAAGTGTAAAATGTAGAATTTTGTAGATTTTTTATATCAAAATTTGTAGTCTTTTTTGATATGCTCCATTCATATTTTCTATTCATTCATTCTACAAATGGTAAAAAGGAAAAGTCTTTGGAGGCTTCCAAAAGAAAAAGACCACACACCAAAAAAGCGCACGACCATTGATGGTGGAAAATGCAAGCGAAGTGTGACAAATATGACGGAGTATTAGTATAATAATCACCTAAATTTGTCGGCTCTTTTGTCCAAATATGTTTGGATTAAGACGTGTTAGAAATGCCACCTTCAATGGCAATCCAATGACGGCCTCTTTTCACATTTCCGATAATATGTTTGTTTCCTTGCGCTTTTCCTGTTTGAATGCAAAAAACCACTACTTAAGTCGTTTTAAACTGGGTGGCCATTCTTCGACCTAGTGCCACCTTGCATACCCTAAATACTACTTAGTTTCGGTGGCTTATACTTATTCCAATGAGCCGCAACCTGTAAAAGAATCACGAACTCCAGAAGTGTGACCATAATTAACGGTTTGGTTTAGTTTCTAATTTTTTAGTTCCCCACTTCAAAACCTCAAGCCTTAGAAATACAACGAAGAAAATTTGTCAAGTTATTGTAACAAACTGAAAATTTATAGCTTTCTGCAAATTTCGTCCCAAATCTGCAGAACTTTGTGTGGATCTTTGATGTTTCCGCTTTTCTCGAGTGCACTCACCAAATTTTTTCTTTTGCGGTAAGACTCATTCAGTTCCTTCACAGAAGCATAAAATTACTCATTGGAAATTTCGCAACGTAGCAAATTGTGTACCAAAATGCGACACAAAACGTATCGTTTAATGCATTTGCGTTCGTTATGTAACCGCCACTCGAGGCCATCACCTCAAGTACTCTGAAGAGACCATAGTTTACAATACTGCAAGGAAAGAAGATCCCAAACAAAACAGTATCCATTTCGAAGAGTGCTTCAATTCACTCGGCAATTTCATTTTCGAATGTTTATCTAGCGAGCATCTGCTTTTGCCAAAATGCCCCGTGCCATCAGCTCTAACAGAAAGACTGGAAGATTGCAAGATGTTAAATATTGTTGTGGTTTTGTTTTACTGAAAATTTAGTTTGAATTTTGCACCATGAGATGTAATCGATACCTCTTCATTTTCAACTTGTTTGCCTAGTTTCAAGTCTCCAAGAAAAGTGGTCCTCGATGTCTTTCACGTCTAGGAAAGTTGTGAGCGTTAATTAAAACGTGCCAAAATATCTAATCTTGCGACACTCCCTTACAGAACCCTCCCAGGGCAGCAACATGTACCCCAACCCGATAAAACACTATCAGCAAAGTTGTGAAGCTCTTAAAAGCTTTGAACTTTCGATTTCAAAGTTATAGAGTTACAATTTCATTCATTATCAACTTTAAAGCATTCGACATAGTCTAAAGCTGTCACATTTTGATTTATTTTGTGGGAAGTAAATGTCGTCCCCTTTTAGAGATCCAAGTCCGAAAATTGTTTCATGTGGGCGTCTACTTCAAGATTTTGGGTAAAACCACAAGTTGGAAAATCTCAAATTCCTAAACAACAAATAATTGCGGTGCATGGTATTTTCAAGTGTTGTTATTAGAGGAATAGAGCAATTTTCAAAGAAATCTATGTCACTTTTGTTTGGGGAGTTATTATGTGACAAGTGAACTTTAACACGCAAGGCACGAATTAAAATCCAAAGACATTTCTACCTTCTAATGCACTCACATTAGATGCATTAGATTCTTAAGTTCAACAAATAAAAGCCCACGATAATAGTGTGTCATCTAATCGTAATAGCTTTTGGCAAAGACATAAATTTTCCGTTAAGAATGCTGGTAACATCGAAGCCAACCCCCCAAAAGACGACAGATAATAACAGGAAGTTGTGATTTTTGTAGTCAAATTTTTTGGTGAGTCCCTCGATGCTGGTAATTTCGTTGCGAAATTTCCGACCTGAAACACGAACTGTCATTTATTCTCCGATTCCAACAAGTGGTTGGCGCCTACTTCTTCGTTTCCCAATGTCTCAGCTATGGTAGTATAATCTTTTTGGCTTGTGTGACGAGGGTGTAACTTCATTAATAAAACGTGCGTGCAACGACCATTAAGTGTTATTTCGAAGATAGTTAAAACTAGGTGGGCCACACACTCGTGAATGAATCTATAAATTTCTGGTATCTTGGACGAAATTTATTCCTTCGTCGTACGCATACGGGCTGTGGAACTTCTGGATCTGGCAAATGAAAGTTAAAAGTCTAGTAAAGCTATCGTGTAGGTGATAAAACATGATGAAAATGTTCTCGGTTCGGATCTTGCGTTTCGGATTTGAATATAATGGAAACGTGGTGCGGGCCGAAAACGTGACAACTTTATTAAGATAATGCAGAGAAGCGCATAAAACGCACAATTAAGATGCATGCTACAGCTTCTTGTGCTTGTCGGATGGCGGCTTCGACTGGCTGCTTAGAGCTTTGGTGTGGGCGCAGCATCAATGGAAAAAGTGGATATAAAATTATAACGCTGGTTTTAAACTTTCCTGAATGTTAATGATGTAGAAAATGTATTAGAAATTGGAGGTACAATTCGAAATAAAACGCGGGAACTTTTGAACATAATGTTTTTTCAAAATTTGATAAGGAATTATTGCAATTTTACTGTAAGTAAGAGAATACTTAATTTTCTGCAAGGAAATTTGCAAATCTGTAAACGTCAATCGAAAGTACGTTAAATTTCCAATAAAATAGTCTTTGAACCATTTCGATTGAGCTACTGGTTATCGAGATAAAAATTCAGGTTTATTAGCGTAAATTGGAAAATATTGGTTTTGGACAACTTGACGACAAGGCCAATAGCATTTCCCGGTGGAAATCTGCAAATATGTTAACATCAACGGAAAGTACATTAAATTCTCTACAAAATAGACTTTAAAGAAATCCGGCCCGGCATCGAATTGCCAAAAATATGAGCAATTTATGAAAAAATGAGAATATTGATTTTGAGTAAATTGACGACAAAACCAATAGCATTTCTAGATGGAAATTTGAAAATCGGTAAACGCCAATGGAAAGTACGTAAAATTTCCAATAAATTGGTCTTTACACTATTTCGATATAACTTCTGGTTATCGAGATAAAAATTCAAACTCATTAGCGTAAATTGGAAAATATTTGTTATAGGCAAATATTAGTTTTAGACACATTGACGACAAGGCCAATAGCATTTTCCAAGAGAAATCTGCAAATATCTACACATTAATCAAAAGTACATTAAATTTGCAACAAAATAGTATATGAACCATTCAGAATCGTCTTTTGGTTGTTCAGAAAGTATTGAAAATTAAACGCAAATAAGAGAATATTGAATTTTCCTGAAGGAAATTTGCAAATCTATAAATGCCATTCGAAAGTACGTTAAATTTCCAATAAAATAGTCTTTGGACCATTTCGATTGAGCTACTGGTTATCGAGATAAAAATTCAAGTATATTAGTGCAAATTGGAAGATATTGGGTTTAGGCTGATTGACGACAAGGCCAATAGCATTTCCCGATTGAAATTTGCAAATATGTTAACATCAACGGAAAGTACATTAAATTCTCTACAAAATAGACTTTGAAAAAATCCGGCCCGGCATCCAATAACCATAAATATTGGCACTTAATGAAAAAATGAGAATATTAATTTTGAGTAAATTGACGACAAAGCCAATAACATTTCTAGATGGAAATTTGCAAATCTGTAAACGCCAATCGAAAGTACGTTAAATTTCCAAAAAATTAACCTTTGAATCATTTCGATTCATCTACTGGTTATGGAGTATTAGATACGGTAACGACAATGCCAATAGCATTTCCGGCCAGGAATCTGCAAATATTTATAAGGCAATCGAAAATACGTTAAATTCTCAACAAAAGGATGTTTCATTTAATGAACAAATTTCGCAAATCTTACTATTCGAAGTAATATACAAATATTTCTTTTTCAAGACGATTGAGATCATAGCAACAACTTATTCTGTTCTTCAAATATTTTGTATTTGTCCTAAAATTTTGATTTCTCCTTTCATTTTGAATAGTTTGACACAAGTTTTTAAAGTTTCAATTACGTTTTAAATCTCAATCTTTTGAATCCTCGCGTTATTCCTCATTTAAACGTGCTGATTATAATGAGCGAATAAATCACTTTCGGACAACAACAGCCAAACCAAAACGTTCCCTGCCAGCACAGTAGAGAGCAGAACCTGTTGCCTTTTGCTATAATACATACAACACTGACAATTTCTCGTGCGAATTTTATTCGGCTATACGAACGAACGCATTCGAGCAATTGTGCACTGGCAAACAAAACGCGCACAAACCGATGGAGACGTTTTATAAATGATAACATTAATTCCCCCCGTGGGCAATCGCCATATCGCATACAATCACTTCTTCAGCTGCATCTCTCTCTATACTCTGGACCCTGTGCCTGTGCGAATTTCTTCTTCTGAGGGGTCATCTCGTTCGAGAAGGTACTCGACCCGACTAACATCTATTAGCATTATGAGGACAATTCATTGTCGCCTTAAACGCCTCATTCGCGTTGTGTAAACATTGCAAAATTGCGAAAAGCAACGCAAAAAAGTACAAGCGTACCAGAAGGATGCCAGAAGGTGTCGGTGGTCGTATCGATGATGCCCATGTCGCATGCAAAACGAGTTTTATTGTCGTGAGTCAATTGAAGTTGCATCGCATAATTAATTATGCATATAGAAAGCGACAAATTTTCGTTTGTGTGGATATTTTTATTTTGCGCCAGCATGCAAATTGTTTTCATTGTAAATTTATGCATGTGCGAAAGTATCAAGAAGATTTATTGGGGGTCACATATTTGAATTACAATTTACTAAATTTTTTATTTGTGCATTTCGATTTTCGTTAAAAAATCATGGAGAATTTAAATACAGTTTATTTATACATAAATAAACCTTTATTTGAACACGGAACGTGCGAATCATGGAAATTAATTATAAATTTTACGCGTATCTTCTGTGAAGAAGTAACGAAATTTTACAATCTCCGATGGCAGTTAAATGTGTTACTCGTAAAATTATAAAATATTTCCCACTGTGCACCAATGTTCCAGCACTTTTCTGCATGATGACTTCTTGCATATTAAGTAGTTTTCAGAAATTTATAACTTTAACATCAAAAAACTATATTTCAACACTTTCTTGATTTTTTATGCACGATTTACGTACTATATATTAATTTTGGAATATCATAGATCACTTGACCTTGAAGAAACAATTTGTACCAACCCTCTTGAAGTTAAAAAACGCAAGATAATGGACCACCCAACCATCAGACCATCTGAAGCTTGTAGATTTTTGGTTGTAGCAAATCGTTTTTATGCCCCCTTTTCATAAACGTCTGGTTTTCTTCTTGTATTTTTTTCTTGCTTTCGAAGTTTGTGATCCATATAAGTTGCACATATCGTACCCCACATATTCCATAGCGTACACTGCGTATGTGCCCCTGGGGTACGAAGTCTTGAGCTCACGTTTTCTGTTTCCTCTCAATGGTTGGATTAATGAACGTAGGTGTAGATGATTTGTGGCTGCACCAGACGAATTAAAATATTATTCCAGCAAGAACTCGGGTCTTCGAGACGTCCCAATAAAGCACACTCATCATCAAGTTCAACTTCTTATGAGAGCTTTGTGGTTCATTAAGGTGGGCAATAAAAGAAAGAAATTTGGAGCAGAATGTGGCGACAAACAATTTATAATTAAGCTTTTCATCCCCTCGTTAGCGAACGCCTTGAGGCGCGAACCACCCTCGCCTTTAGAATCACTCCTCATTAAAAGTCCCACAACTCAATAAGATGGATGTGTTCTTCAGTTCTTGCCGTTCTTGCATTCTTCGTGGGTTCTACGTTTTGCATAATTCACCCTTTTTTCGGGGCCTTTCACCTACGGCGACTCCGTTGGTCGATGAAATCGAAGAAAAAAGGGAAATTTAGTGCTTTTCTAAACGTTCTCGAACGGCGTGTGTCTAACACTTGAAGGCAAGCGAAGAATGGTTGTTTGTCTATATAATTTCACCCACAATATCGATAACTTTGGAAGAACAATACTCCAATCCAAAAAGTTCAAAACATTAAGATTTATGAGTTCTTTTCAGAATTTTGAAAAATTATGGTTTTATTATTTAATGATTTCTTGCGGGCTTTTTAGAAATTTCTTGTTGTTAGTCCTTTTGGGGGTGGATAATAACTGTGTTAGATGGTCGAATATTGAGGGTGGTAAAATACCTCCAGCACTGTTTTAAAAAGTTACAAAATTCTCAGTTTTCTTTCTCTTAGGGCCATCCAGAGGTAAATTAAGACATTACTCAAGCTTGTAACAATTTCATTTCGACATCAACATCGTGACTAAGTCTTGTACGCGATTAATTTCATTCGTGTCGCGTTGTATCATCACGTCTTGTGATTTCACTCAAGATTTGTGCCCGGATAAGAGCACCTCATTGCTGGACCGAATTGAACAGGATTTGTCGTCATTTCAACCATGGAATTACTTGTAAGACGTTAATGATGCTCGTCCACACTTAAATCTCAGAGATGAGACAGACATTGAGCAAATAAAGCGAAATTAAATGGCATTTTGTCATCACTGAACGAGCAGTGATGGCATGCAATTTGTTTATGCCCGGCAAAAATTTATAATCATTTATAATTAACGATATCAAGAGCATATTGCATGAATAATTTCGGAAGCTTGCGTTCACGTTATCTGAGACGTGTGCGCATCTCCATGCGATTTTAATTGATATTCGCATGGATTTTTTGCCAACGTTGGGATGATGAGCGTCTTTGGTCTTGATATATGAATAACTGTATATGAAATCTGTTGGTATGTCTGGCATTAAGAGCATTTTGTTTGATGTCGTAACCATTACTTGGTTGGCCCTCGCTAATTTTAAGCTTTTCTGCAAAATCAACGGTTCATATCCATGAAAAATTATGATATAAGCTGTCTGCTCATAAGCCATAAAAATTGCAAATATTTTGGTTTGGTTATCAGTTATCCTTTGGACTAATGGGGTTTTTGTGTTTTGGGGATTTTTGAACGACTCGTGCCACTCTTATCCACCCTCAGGTTGTAGCATCGAGGTGGTCATTTAATAATCTTTATCTTGCACTGTCGCCCATCGATAAAGAACCTTCCAAATTTGTGTTGTCTTGATTCTAAAACCAATAAACAAGACAACGAGTTATGTCAGGAAATAACAAAAAGTTTGCGAATCTCTAAGAGCTTTCTGAACGGATTAGATAACATTTAAAAGGTTTTCTCACAATGGTATTTTAACTAAGTTGTCAAGTTTTAGTCTTCACTCTTTTATTTTCTTTAGAAGTTTTTATTGTTTGTTAAATTTTGTAAAAATATAGTATTATGTACATTCTGCACACTGTTGTATATCTTTTTTCATTTTTCATTTTTAAATGTTGAAATTTCTAACATATTTTTTAAATATTTTGTATTGTCTAGAGTAGAATTTAAATGGTTAAAATTGGTTCAACAATTTTGAAGAAAAGTGTCAAAAAATATAATTGACACTTAACATGCATTTGTGTTTTTCTGACTTGTTTACATTGATGGTGTTGATGGTAATCTTTTAACGTGTTGCCTCTTCTTGTTCTAGGTAAGATGACCCACCACGATTCGCAAAAATTCACTTTCTGCGTAAACCCAGACGGATGTTATCGTTCTAAGTAAATGTCTTTCAAAATATTGATATTTTGGGTAAAGCCCTCAGAAGTGAAGCGTGAAATCTCATCTTGGAAGTTTCACATCTCAGGTTTATAAGAATAATAATGGAATGAACTCTGCAGAAGCAAATTAATCTCGAAAATGTATCTTCGTTGAAAAATTAGCGCCTCCAGCAGAAACAATTCATTTTCAGTAATTCATTTATAATAAGCAAGTAAAGTTGCTTACATTATAAACAAATCCAGGAAAATGAAGACGTAAATCATACGAAAGTTATCCAAGTACTATAAATTTCTTGGACATTTGTTTCATGAAAATTGTAGAAAACTTTTCTTCAAACTTTGAAATTCGTTAAATAATTTTTGCTTGTTATTCTGACAAATTGGAGAACCACTCTCATAATAATTTTGCAAGCTTTAGCCAACGAACATAAACGGGTAGTTAATACAATTATAATAAGCGACTAGTTTAACGCTCCTCGGACACGTTTCTCAAACGAGCACGAAAGTCTTCTGGATCTTCAGCGCGCGTCAAGTTGCAAGTTGGAAGTGGTAGAAGTTATTATGTAAATCGAATGCAAACAAACCCGTTTCTATTAAGCGTTTTATGACGTGTTTGCTTAGCGAAAGCGCAACAAAATACAAATACGCGCGCTCTGAGACCTCATAGAGAAGAAGTGCTATATAATTTGGCAAATTATAGGCAGCAGAACGCGCGCGCGATATCTGCATCGTTCAAATAAACGTGCATCGTTTAGTTGCGGCCATTGATGGCCATCCATGTTACAGGTTCACACACCGAAGACGACGTTGATGATGAATTCTGTGGGCTAATGTTGATTATGGTCGTGTATTTGCACGAAAAGAGCAAAATAGCCATGCCTTTTATGCGTCTTGAGGCAAGAAGTTTATTTGCTCTTCAGCTCTTCATTGGGCATCTTTGTGGTAAAAATCTTCTAACGTTACATTTTAGATTATCTTGGATTTGTAGCTACGAGCAATATGATACATATCTAATTGCGAATTCGAATGAAGACATTAACAAAATTTTTAAAGCAAAAACTTTGAATGAATTTTGGACAAATTGAAAAAATAAAATGAAAGTGATGGATCTAAGAAAAATAGTAATTATAGGGTAATACATTTAATAATGGTAATTATCATTAAAACTTTAATTAAATAGCTTCAAATTCAATTTTTTCTTTGGGGATTCTTGGATTTGAGATGGTTGAAACCCTTTGAAATGTCGAAAAAATCAGAGAATTAACTTGAGTACCAACCACCCTCCAATAAACATGACTTAAGTCACTCTTCAGAAGTACACAAATAACATACGTAGACGAAGTCATAATGAGCGGGTCTTCCTCAATCAGCGGCCTCAATAAATAAGAATTCTTCGTCTTTGGCTTCGGCTTTTGATGGTGTCTGTAACTGTAGAATGAGTCTAAGACCTAAGATTTGGAATGATGTTGCTTCATCGTTCGTCCTTCCAGTGTCTTGTGCGCCCTTGACTGAAACCCTCACGATGCACCTGTACCATCAACATGCCGACACATTTACGCACGAGGGTACAGGTGTATCAACCCCCCTCGGATGGTCCATCGCAGCCATGGTCCATGGTGTGTGTTCTCCACCATTTCATTCGACGTGGAAAAATTCTCTTGTTGTTCCTCAATGAGCTGGAATGATTCCATGAAGCGAAACTAACAGCGAGCACGAAGAAGTCGCTGGATTAATTTCCATATTGGCATTGCGTGCGCTGATGACTTTCGGTCATAAATTTGCATTCGATCTCATTATTATTTATTAATCTGGCAATAACTTAATTTGTATCGGGACATGAGTGGGCCATAAATAATCGGTAATGACCTTATTTGCGAATTTTCAATGAAAGCGACCATTGCCCTCAGCAATGTGCCGAAGATATGTCCAGAGCGGATTCAGGGTACTATGTCAATATGGATCGAGGTATTGAAATGTTAGTGCACTTCATTCTCGATGAAATATTGATTTTTTATTGCTTAACAGGTTGGTATTTAATGCTAATTATAAATGCGGGGATATTTTCCATTTTCGATACTTGAAAGTCTTGTCTCAGATGTTAAATTGTAATAAAATTTCGGTTGACGTAATATTTAGTTGGCTTTTAGTTTTGTTTGCACTTACACATCCATTTCAAAAAGGAATTTTGCAAATCTGTAAACACCAATCGAAAGTGCGCAAAATTTACAATAAAATAGTCTTTGAACCATTTCGATTGAGCTACTGGTTATCGAGATAAAAATTCAAGTTTATTCGCGAACATTAGTAAATTTTGGTTTTAGGCCAATTGACGACAAGGCCAATAGAATTTCCAGATCGAAATTTGCAAATATGTTAACATCAACGGAAAGTACATTAAATTCCCTATAAAATGGCCATTAAATAATTCAGGCCCGGCATCCGTTTGCCGAAAATATGAGCGATGAAAGAAAAAAAGGAGAACATTAATTTTGAGTAAATTGACGACAAAGCCAATAGCATTTCTAGATGGAAATTTGGAAATCTGTAAACGCCAATCGAAAGTGCGTTAAATTTCCAATAAATTGGTCTTTGAATCATTTCGATTGATCTATTGGTTATCGAGATAAAAATTTCGATTTCTTAGCCTAAATCTGAAAATATAAGTTTTAGGCAAATATATGTATTAGACACGGTTAGGACAATACCAATAGCATTTCCGGCAGGAATCCTGCAAATATCTAAACATTATTGGAAACTATATTAAATTCTCAATAAAATAGTGTTTATACCGTACAGATTTACTTTCCGGTTGAAAGTACAATGAAAGTATTAATTAACAGATAATTAGAGACTACCAACAAAATTTTGATCGCTGCTATTTTCTTAAAACCGAAAGTTTCGCTGGTTACTAAGATCTTGAATTGGAATTGGCATAATTTTAATGACATTTTTGATCGAAACGTTGGTACAACGCCCAATAAAAACGGAAATAATTGGCACATCATAATAAAAACACAAACGCGCATGGAATGGAATGAAATTGAGTGGTTCACATGAAGTGAACACATATGGGCAATGCAAGAAATTGAAATTGAAAAGCGAAATGAAAATGAAAACGCAGGGAAATAAAACGTGCGAAGCCCAAATAATAGCAATTTAATTGTCTTTTACGATGCGAATATTACAGCGGCGAGTCCTATTTGCAGACGCACCATGTCGTCTCGGTAATAACCGTGAATGATAATAAAACAGTACGCAATAATAAATAATGCGTAATAAATAAAGTAATTCAAGTGAAATTCGCTATAATTGCGTCGGAGCCATACGCCAACACAAGACTCGTAAAGGGAAGAGACAAGATAATTTCATAACTTCATTTAAAAAACTAAATAAAATTATGATTAAGCAACTGAAAGTGAAGTTGACAGCCGCGTATTGATAGCACACACAAAGACGGTTTCAAAGTAATTTTAACTTTAAAAAGAATGCAACAAGAAATGGAAAAGTGTAAAGGACAAAAGCGAAGAAGAATAAATGATTGATCAGATTCAATTAGTTTAATTATATTTACAATGAATTGATGGTAATGGAACATCGTGTACGCAAGTACAATACACGTTGTGGACTAATTAGTCTCGCGCGCTTAATTGCACGATTAATCTTGCGATGCGTGTCGTTATTAATAAACTTCAATTAATAATTTGCGCCTTGATTAGTTCGCTCATTCGTCGAACACATCCAACAACAAGTTGAGAATATTAATGGTTCATATAGAAATCGAAAACTTGTTAACTTTATTTATTATTTAACATTAATATTAACAATTTTATCGATCGATATTTATATATTATGATCGCGTGAAAAAATCAAGGTCCTAATTAAACACGATTGCCACAGATTGCAGCTGTTAGCAAATATGTTTATGTCGTTCATTTCCAGGGATGAAAATTACATTTCCTGAATGATAAATAATTATGACAAAAATTTAATTTAAATATATGTAAATATCGATATTCGAAAAAGTTTTTAATGCAAATATTTTATTGTGACAAATTTTAACGAAAAAACTAGTGCAAAAAAATAATTCGTAATGTACATATTAGAAAGATAACTTTCAAATAAGATTTCTTGAAAGCTGATTTATGTTTCTGTAATATGACATGTAAATCTTTACATGAATCTAAAGAGAATCCAAAAAAAAAGTTATTAATCGTGTTTTCGATGGACAAAATGTCCAATATGGGTATATTACCATCTTAAGAGAAAAATCAAGGCCCTAATTAAACGCTAAACGTTTGCAACTGCAACACTTACACGCGGCTGAACTACATTTTTAATTATTTACAATAAATAATTGAAATGACCAAAAACGTAGTTGTCGTTCGTTCGTGTTCTTCGCTCTTTCGGCGAATGGTGATGCTCTTGCTCTTCGGTTTTGACGCACTTGGAGGCGATGCCGAAGAAGAAGAAGAAGTGTCCTGCACCTGCCAGCCGAGAGCTTTTGAGGAAGAGAAGGACGTGCGGACGAATTGTGCGTACAATTTTGAGCAACAAGAAGCAGACACGCGCCCGCGTTTCTCTGACGAAAAAATTGGAGCGCACCATTAAAAAATCTACATATGCCGGGCGCACTTCTATGCCGAGTATTTACAATTAAAATTAAAAGTACGATATTTATGTCGTCGGACAGGTGATAGAGTTGACGATGACGCGTTGACGCTGCCGAAGAGATCCTCAGCCTTCCCGACATGTTTTGGTTACATATTTGGCGATATTCCATTATTGGCTCTCTAGTCGGCTTAATTATGACGTAAATTTGCATGGTAATTATTTATAATAAATTGTAATTAATGAAATTATTAAGAGCTATTAATATTTTGTTATGGTACCACCAGAAGGTGATTTCTTTTTAAAGGCTTCAATCAGTCACAGATTTTTTACATCATTTCTTCAAGGATTTATTCAATTTGTTTAATGATAACTTTTAGTTTCTGCATTTTATTCGCACTTTAAATAATGGATCTAATCTTTCTCATGGAAAATTTCCTCCTAGAATTTTCTTCATTTTTTGTATCAGTCCGTTGTTGGAATTGATGAACTGAGTTAAAATAATTTCACTTTCTGACCAAGAATTATTTTTTGTAGAAAATTTCGATTTCATTTAAGGCACCCACCTTGAATTTACATTGCATGTTTTTTTCTTCCTCTCCATATTTTTTCACCTTACACATGTACGACTCCCAGTACGCATTTTATAAGTTCCGGAAGTGTCCGGCATCTGCCCAAAACAGCGCATTCGATTGGTCAGCTTTTCCCTCTTTCCCTTACTCCAAAACTCAAGCCCAACAACATTCAGATCCATGTGTAATAAATGGTAAAATGTGGATCCAAATTTTAAAAAACATCAATGCAAAACATTGCATGTTACCACCTAAAAGAAAAATCAAAGAAATTTTGAAAGCGTTTAGACATGGCAACATTTCGTACGTCAATATTTGAACATTTCGAACTCGCACGCCTGAAGATTCCGCCAAACGTCTTCGACGTAGCTGCTCATTATATTCGGACGCGCTTTCATCGAAGATGCGGCCGCAATTACCGACTCGGACTTGCACATTAATAGCGCCTTCCATATAATTTCAATCATCTCTTTGCTGCGCTGTAATTCGCAAAGTTTTCGCGGTGCGTGTTGCGCGTGGCCTTCCACTTCTTCGGCGGCTCGCGCGCGCGCCTTCCTCCATATGATGGTTTTTGGTGGCGGTTGCGGTAGCGGAAAGGCGCGCAAAGAGGCGATATGTGTGCTTGTCGTCATCGTCTTCGTCGTTCTTTTTGCCGCCCAAAAAACGGACCGCGCGCGCGCTTCCAACCGAAGATGGGGCCCGCAATTGCCGCAAGAGAGTAGTCTCGTGGCTCACCCGTGCCGAGCAGGTGGATTCACCTGCCGCAACGAAGAAACTGCGCCGAAATGAAGCACTCACACACCGAAAGCCAGACGAAAACAACAACAACAACGATGAGGCGAACGCGCCAAGAAAGCCCTCGATTTTGGCTTCTGCCCATAAGGAAGACTCGTTAATACACGACGAATGGTACAAATACGTTGACCACGTGGGTTATCACCTGTACTAGATAGATGACTTTTCTGATATCGCTTCGGCGCATCAGTTTCGTTAGGGTAACAATCATAATTCGTCTGGCTGCATGCCGTTCGTACTACATACTAACTCTTATACGAAGAGATTAAATACCAAGTGAACTCACTTTTACTCTTTAGAAATTTTCTTTTTTCATTTTTTTTTGAATACAAAAAGTTAAATTTACCTTCATACCTGATCCCAGAAGAAACTTGCACAATAATATTTAAAATGAAAAATTATGAAAATTCAATTTGAATTAGCCATTTTCAATTGGCAAAATCTCATATTGTTTAAACAATTACTAAATAAACAAATAATGCATTTTATGCGAAATTTAATATCCTACAAGAATTTTTAAAGATCATCAAAATCGGTTCAGTAGTTTTTTAGATATCTTCAAAAATGTCCAATGTAACATTAAAATACACGCAATAATCATAAAAATCACTGAAAGTGCGACGAGCACTTTTCAAACCGGAAAATCACGCATTTCCTGCATCCGAATTTTTTCACTGATAATACCATCACATCAAAAGAACTTATAGTCTATAAAATGCCGTTTCAATGAACAAAATCGGTCTATTATTTCCAAAGTTATAAACAAATCTAGAATTTCGCCAATTTTAGTAAATTTGAATAAAACCTTCGCATTAGAAGTTAGAAAAAATGAGTCAACTTTGAACGCTCATAAACCACAGTAGAAATTACTCTATTGTATCGTGTTATACATCATTTTAAAGAGAATTTATTGTAGTTTTAAAAACTCGAAGGCTTATTTGACGATAATTTACCATTGCTTAAATTTTGATAAAAGTTTGCAAAAAGTCACAAAAAACATTTGTTTTCAGATTGCAACTGTTTTCGGTCGAAATTGTATATTTTTGTCAGTTCGTAAGTAAGTCAATACACCAATTTAAAGAACATTTCATTATTTTGCAATGACATCTAGAGACAGTATCACATGTTCAATTTTTTTTGATACAACAACAAAAGTGTAACACTAAATTTCCCAACGTGTCACTTTGCTTGTTCAAGAACTAACCACACAATTTCAATCGTTCACGTCAATCCAGTGTAACTTATTCACGTGGCTGGAAGCCTAGAACAATTAAAACTGTAAACGGCATCATCCATCGTCCATCCGATACGCATTTGCAAGTGCAGCGATGCAGAAAAACGGAATCACCGCGCGCCGACAAAATTGCATCGTATGCGCATCGTTCGGGCAATAATTCTCAGCATCTTCAACGCGAGGAGTGCACGATAAATAATTGTCGATAATTTATATTAAATAGCCACAATAAATTCGATAAATTTAATATCACAGATTCTTCACTTGTTCGGTTGCTGCACGGTGGCTTCTCGAAGATGCGATGATAAGTGATCGTCGCGAACGAGCGAACCAGAGTCGACAACAAGAAGAAAAAACGCCGATAGGCTTCCGAAAGATTTCATTATTTGCGAACAACAAAGATCCGCACTTGGCGGCGATTCTTGTCGCGATGCTCGAGATTTGCTGCCGAAGAAAAAGATGGCTATGATTAATGCCATAATTGCAGATGTCACTGTCTTGTTGTGCGGCAATTTATGACGGGATTAATACAATTTGGCATGCCGAGCTTAATTGTAAGCCTCGAAGGAATGATTCGGAGATATTCGAAGAGTGCAATCCTTCTTCGGTGTTCACCTACATTGTATCTTGCATTTATTGCCCAAAAAAAGGAACCTCGAGAGTTTTTTTTTGCTATCATCGAAGTTTAGATTACCTAATGAACACTAATCTTGAAGGCTTCTGCATGAAATTATTAGTTTCAGTTTACAAATGAAAGGAGACAAATTTGCTGTTGATAATATTTTCTACAAGGTGTTTGATTCAACTCACATCGTCCATCAAAAAACTTTTACCTCTATGCAACAAAACACATAATTTCTTATCTGCATTTGTAATATTATAGATATGTAATTTTCTTGAATATAGGTACTGATCCTTATGGTTTGATATGAAATTTTGTTCTAAGAGTGTGAACCACCTGTAAATTCAGATCGGCATTAGCTTTTGATCTAATTAAAGTTCGCTTATATTATAATGCGAAATAAATTGATCGATTCCCAAGCGCGTACGCATCGGAACGTTGAATTTAGCGATTTGCACGAGCCCTTTTGGTGTAGATTACATTCCGTACACATATCATTAAATCAAAGCGCGCACGCGTTCCAACGCGCCTGAAGAAGAAGAAGCCGAAGCATTGAAAATGCAATAAAACGTTTAATTTACTAAATTACTAACTCCAGCCTCAGGTATGTTCGGATGGGGCGCTTCGCCAAAGGGGCACCTTATCGACCATCCATACCTTTAAGGTAGCCCAATCGGGGGCACTTCTAATCTCAAAACCAATATCTTTCCGTGGGCTTAACAACATCCTCTCAGTGCACAAGGTACGAAATGGATCTCGGGGAATCCTTTTAATTTGGTACGGCGATATTAAAAATGCTCGTCGATGAAGGCAAACGGTCACTTTCGGTTCGATAGCCCTTCAATTCTATCGACTTCTTGCTACAGCTACCATTTAATCATCGTTTAACTTTGCCCATTTTTTTAATGCTCACTCCCAAGATGTAATTTCCACGAGAAGGGAAATGTTCTATGATAACCCACGATTTCATCAAAGCAGAACACTTAAATTTGGGGCTCCTCTAAACGCCTGAAACAGCAGAATTTAGTTGGAAGAGTTTCTGAACCCTTAAATGCTAGTTTCTCTTAAATGCTACCAACAAATTTGATAGTGCGTTCGAATTAATAAAGAAGGGGCACTAAACGACGCAAATAATAAAAGCCAATGAGTTCAATTAGTGAGCATTACTTTTAATTCTCTTAATATGCGGTTTCATTTCGGTTGCTGTTCTTGTCTGATTCTTCGATATCGATGTTAATGATAACCTAGCTCTAGAAACCATCAATTATTGCGTTCTTAATGTGGGCAATTTTTGATGCAATTAAACCTAATTATCTCTCGAAGATGAGGAATTTTAAGGAGTCTCGTTTTAGAAAATCCATATATTCTCTTTGTCAAATCCCAAGAAAAATAAACTGGCGAACTTTTAAGGAATTTGTAACTGGAAGAACAAAGAAGAATGACTCTATCATGTTGGCTTTAGCTGCATCTCCAAGAAGTAATTTAATTTGCGCTGAATTCATAAATTTTAATTCAACTCGTAGGTCAGTGTTGTTACACTGACCCGAGAAGCGTGGTCGTCCTCGTCGTGGTCGATGGGCATAACGAGTTGTTGGTGAGCCCACGAAGAACTACGAAGAACTTTCGAAGGGCTTGTGCGATGCGCTGAAAGAGAAGAAGCTCGAAAGCAATTATAGTATACTTAGCTTAAGACAAAACGCAGCACGCATCATTTATGTCGTACGCGATGTAAGTGCGCGCATAAGTGAATGATTAATTACTCGGTCGACCACACATGGCGTAACGTGAATGCTCTTGTAAACTCAAGAAGTCCGAACCAATGAAAACTGAGGAGGAAGGATGAATCCAGTTACTTAAGTATAACAAGCACTTTGATTCATGTACCGTCCGGAACAAATTCGGCACTCAAAATTAGCCTACTTATTAGTACACTTAATTTAATTTCCGGTATGTGAAATTAGACCTGGAAGAAATCCGACCGAAGAAGAACTTATGAATCAGATTCATATTAAGAAATTTCAATGAAAAAAAAGAGTCTCAATTGCATTCTGGAAAACTCGGTTAAATGCACACTAATTGCATTTCATTTATTAATGAAGCAAGTACCATAAGAGTGGCCGAACAAGATCTTGGCCATAATCTTCAGCCTCTTTAATTAACTTTTATTATTTCTGCGTTTCGCCGTTTTTATTCACGATATTTTTATATTTCAATTTAATAACATGATAATCAAGCGAAGTCGAATGATCGCGGAGATGTGCCTCAGAATCTCAATGTCTGATATGACTTACTTTGGTGACTTTCTTTAAATGTTGGCGATTTTATTGCCGCGTCCAGGTAAATAGTCAATAAGGACGTAAAATCGTTTCTGCTTCTCTTAATTATCAGCACAATCGCGAAGGCAATCGAAAACCGTACGGGTTAATTGGGACATTACCAGTTCTTTCAATTTATAGCAAATGTTTCGTGTCAATTCATTAAAGTTGTAGGAACCATACTGATTCAAGAATTTTTCATTGAGAAATCATTTCAATAATGCCATAATATTTGCGCACTTTATGGAGAATCAATAAATATTTTAGTGCGCAAATTTTATTCGATAATAAAATGCAACGTTTAATTAGTACCCGAAAAACTTAATTAGGCCAACATTTTATTGGCAAGATCGAATGACCCCAAATAAAAATAACATCTCAATCTATCGTACTAAATGAAGATATGGAATTAAATGAAGAAGTGGAATCTTTATGAAGATTCATTTGCGGTCTTCATCTGAAGAACGAGAATGCTGGGACACTTGTTGAATCAGCGCATTATTTGACGTTATTTATGAGTTATTATTGTGCAAAACAAATTGAATCATGTCTTATATGGTGAGTGAAAGAGTGAAATTGACATCAAGACTCCTCCAGATCTCTTGATGGGAGTTAAGATCAAAGGAAGGTGAACAATACTCAATGCAATCTTGTTTTGCTTTCGTTTCAATTGTCCGCATCTTGTATTGGTGCTTTTTACGAGTTTAATGACAAATGATGACTGATTACTTATTAGTGTTACTGTTGGTGATGATGTTGATGCTCTGTCTTATTTATTATATCTGTACGACCTCCATTTCTTGTGAATGGTATGATGGCATGGAGGAGTTATAAGGTGAACAATTTGTGACGATATCAGACGCATCCGTGGCCGCAAGTTACAAGCACTGGATTATTAATCATTAAACTGGAACTTTTGTGAAGTACCGTACCTTTACAAAGTTTAATTTGCTTTATATCAAAAGAAGCAATTATAAAGCTTTCAATAGTTTTCGAGTATTAGATTATTTCAAATTTTTATTTATCGAATTAAAGTAGTTCTTAAATTTATAATTTTCTGTAAAGACAGCTAGAAACTGAATTATTTAAGACCAAATCCAAGTTTTCAGTACAAAATGACAAAAAGTTATGATCGTTTTAATTTGCAATTATATAAATCGTCTAAAAACTATTTCCAAGGGAATATATGAATATAATGAACTTTTTTGAAATTTTGTATTGTTTAAGCCCAAAATCAATGTTCTAGTACTAAGAAAACATCAGATATGCATCTTTAAAATTTTCAAATTTTTGACCCTACCTCAATATAAATTACTGCGAGCGCGTCGCAGTACTGCGCTTGAAGGTAGACTCGACCTAGTCTATCATAGAGTGCGCTACTGTAACGTTGTTCACAGAAACGTCTAGTTGTTGACCCCCCAATTCAATTAAAGTTCAATTACTTGTAATTTCGTAACGGGAAGAGATATTTCAAAAATAAAAAAAGCAAAATAAACGAGAAAAACGTGCCTTTCTGACTAGCAAAGAAGAATTCGTGATTTCCAAAAATATAAAAAATATACTTCGTTAAAATTCATATTTAAATTTAAATAAATTACAAATCTCAGATCTCATTGAAACTCTTCCATATCTTCATTCAAAAGCAAAATAATACAAGTACTGTTTCCTCAATGAATGAAACCTGTCTTATTCGTCGTTTTGTTCTAACGTCTTCGACTACTTTTGTTCTTCCTTTCTTGCCTTTACGATTTCCTCTATTATCCCTGTTGCATGGCATTATCCTCCAACTCTTGCACTTGTACTGTATTTACGCGCCGAGCACGAATGCAATCGCTCGACAATGAAAGATTGTACGTTGTAAGCCGACTCGATTTGTTGATGCATCTCGTGAATGAAGAAGCCCAGTCGAGACAAGAAGAAGAAGAAGAGAAGCCTGGCGCTCGAACGACGCGAGGCACAAAAGGCGCTTGAACTACACATACACCTCGACTTCTTCTTTCGCGCATCCTCTTCTTGCATCAAGGTAGAATATGTATGCGTGTGCTGATGTCTCGCGACGAGGTGCACGGCATCAAAACAGCCAGCACCCAAGAACGAACTCGATGGCACGAAAACCGTGGGAAGATCTTTTTGCCATCCGTTCTTGCTTCTGTACGACGATACCAGCAACGTCTTCGTCGCTCCAGCTCGCATCTCTTCAGCTAAAGTGAAGGTAGACGTTGAGGTAGTACTCGGGACACAGTAAAATCATTAGGTTTTTTGTTTTGCTATGGTCGCGCTGTATTTGCCATTTATATCTGCGTTTATGCGTGTGCAAAAGGACGAACAAATCGCATTGGTAAGTGCGCATCGGAGGCGAGTGAAAGTATTTCAGCCAGCGAACCAATGCGAGCTTCTTTTGCATTTTTAGTGCGTTAGGGGGCATTAAAAGGCCGCGCATTTCTGATGGCAGAAGACTCTTCGATTCTTCTTCAGTTCGCGATGTCTGCGGTGTCGTGTACTTACTTCTGCACGCCGCTGCTGATGGATAATGAATGGTACTTAATGCTTAATGGTTAATGGCAAAAACAATCGGCCAATCGTAACGAATCGGCGTCGTTTTTTAATCGACGGGGAACCCATTAATAAACACCCATTAATGTCCATTAATTTCATGCAATTTTTAAAAGTTTAGTTTAATTTTACTTTACACTGAGTGTTATCGACAATTTTCTCCAAGAACTGAAAAGTTCACAGAAGCACATACATAAGTTTTAAATTTTAACTTTGCTTCTTACCATTTTCGACTTAATCAAAGATTTTTTGAACTCATAATTGCAAACTTAATCATAAGTTTTTCAAACATCGTTTTGCAATGAACCACACGCAAAAATGTATCTTTAATTAATCGTTCCAAACGCACAAAGTGTTCAATTATAATTAAACCAAATACAAAATGCGCAATTAATCAAGTAACTGCTTGGTGCGTTCGTTCTTGTTTTTTTTCTGGTATCACATTACAAGCTTCACCATGAAATTATACATTTATGAAGAAAACGCAACCGCGTGCCATAAATGTAAATATAATGCAACATCTTCACCGGCAGCGATCGCGAGCCGAAATGAAAAATGATAACATTCAATTAAGCGCAATTAAATGAGAAGGTCGTAATTACCAAAAATGGAAATTGAATCACAGCGTTGTTGCTACCATGCAACAAATGTTCTCTCAGCTGCAGCCGTGTTTTTGGGCTATTTAATTAAACATCGTGTACGATCAATCATTTAAATGACTTCGAATACATGAGATGTGTTTTTCCTGTAATTATACATCAAACCCGATGTTTCTTCTTCACATTTTAAACAATTTTGAGAATAAAAATTAAGTTTGTGGACAATTCTAACGCCTGAAAGTATGCAACTGAATAAACTCATATTTCAAATACAAGAAGACGAAATGAAGAACTAAAAAGTTTCATATGTGCATTATACAAACATCGATTTTATGCAAAATAATTGCAATTCCATTAGAATGAAATCTGAAGGGGTTTTAATAATGTGTTATTAAATAAAGTGGCGAGAAACAAAAAGAAACGCATTTCGCTAATGATACGTTTTAGAGACGCAATTAACTTGGATTATAATTAGGAATATTAACATAACGCCAATCAGATGTAATGCAAATCAGTTCACTGTTCATGTGACTTGGATGGAGATGAGTTGTTCGGCTGACTGATGCACTTCTTTTGCTCGCTCTTTGCGCTAGTGCAAGATGCCCAAAAGAAGCAGAAGAACGGCACCTACCATGTAATTATCGAATACTTTTTAATTCGTCCTACAACCCTATACATGGCAAACGTCGGTCCGCATTTATTGAAATTGTTGCTAATATTCTTATCAATTTGAGGCGTACTACTCGGAATGAGTGCGTCCATCCATGGCTGCATTCGATTGCACTTTAATTAAGATTTCACTCTTTGATGCGCGCCTGCCAAAGCCCACCTCATCGGAATTTGTTCTTGTGTTTGCACTACGCATCAGACTACTCACTGTGTGTCAATGCGATATTTAATTAATACGAATGCGAATCATATAATGGAATGGCAGTCAAAATCGCCTCTTAATACAGAAGTCTTAATCAAACTGAATTAAGCAATGCAGCGAGTGCAACGGTAACAGAATGTCTTCAGCAGAGAAGAAGCTGGCGAGTGAATTGCAAAGTGACGCATTTGCATACGAAATAATTTAATTTGGCAAGAAGGCCTGCGCTTTTGCATCCGATAAAGACAAGACCAAATCGGTGCCAGCCATCATTTGGGTTCTTTGTGGCATGTAATCAGCACAATGTCACTCTTTTATGTTTGGTCCATTTGTGAGCGCGCGCGCGATTCCCGTTTTGGCGTTCGGTGGACTTATATTGGAAACCTTTTAATAAACATATCGCGACGCTGAATAAAATCAGTTATATTATATGTTTTCAGGTATGCGCACGTTCTGTTCTACTTGTGTTCGCGATAACTTGCATGCAGATTCTTCCTTCGTGGGCTGCCTTGGTGGTCGCCAAATTAATATACTGCTTAATATGAAAATAATGAAGCGAAATATTTTAAGTACGTTTGAATTGTATGCGTACATTCGTATAGTTCACCTCGTTATTCGTTTATTTGCTGATGCTAGTAATGAGCTGATGATTACAATTTTTATTGACGGCCGCACGAAGATCCGACAACGAGTCTTTACGAAGTAAGTTGCTTAAATGGACAAATTAGTTTTTAATTAATTGAAATTATGATGTCAATTATATGTAATCAACGTTGGATGGAGTTGATGTATGACTGTGTGTGGTACTTCTTCGGACTAAATTTTATGACTACAATCGATTGTTCAATTGGACCTTCAAAATTATTTATTTTCGGAAAATAAACATTTCTGTTAAGGTCGCTGAAATTGGGAAAAACTATTTATTCCATACATTCAAGGTTTCAAATCGTTGACTTCAAATATTTGCTTTCCTAATCTCTGCTAACCAAATAATTCTCAGTTAAATTGTTTCAAGAATTATTTAAGTATACTCTGAATTAACGTACTCTTTAATTATGTTGCTACATGCTTACATCTCTTATCATTGTTGTCAACAATTAAAAATTCTGGCAATAAATAAATCATATTTAGTGGCGCCCAAAAAATGTCCCATACGTAAATGGAAATTCTGAAATATTTCCATTACCACACACTTTTGTTTATTGTAAATTAATCTCTATCAACCAAACACGTAGTTGGGTTTTTAGTCAAACTTGGCAGGCAATTTGTACTTGTTACACATTTCTCGTTCGGCCTGATCCACATTCAGAAAAAAGATTCATCTGCTGCGAAGAAACAATGAAATTTATTCGGCCGAGATTTATTATTAATAACCCAGCGTTGATATTACATTGTTAACACTTCTTCGATGGTGTCGATAGGGCGGATGCCTTGAGGTGTTGATTTATGCGCGCAAGGCATTTATCCCGGCACGATCTAAATAGTAGTCGAAAATCTCCCATTAGGATTCGATCTGATATTGCACCCCGCGTCGACGCATCCGAAGACATTCGATCTCTTCGTCTGCTTTTACGGGCGCAAAAAAGTGTAAAAAGTACAGTCACTTTAGGGGTTCAATAAATAATCATTTTCGAATTTCTCGATTGGTACCTTCTCCTTATTTTCACACTTTTTCTGCCCACTTCTTCGCCGCGTCCTCCGTCCTCTGTAATATTCAACACTATATCTCCTAAACTGTTCACACCTTTTCACATAATTGCTTATTAACTCTCGCATCCATCTGTGATATCTATCAGACAGGGTTTCCTTACGGCAGCCGCAAAACGTCTTCCGAAACAAAACGGCACAAGCCGCCGAAATTAACATTAATGTGTACAATGATGCTGAAGAGGATCCTCAGAGATTTGATAAAATTATCATAAAATATTGATAATTTCACATTCTTTGGTTGCTTATCATATAAGTTATAAATTTTATTGAATATGAAAATTATTTTCGCACTTTAACACTTCTTAATTTGCATATTTTATATAATAACCCTCTAGCAGTCAGAAAAAATTAGCACCTTGGTCAGAAAATTAATTTATTTTGCTTTATAAATCAGTTATTTTCGGCTTCAACTTTGTGATGTTCACAGGGAAATTTATAAAAAATATTAGTAAAAAATTAACTTCAAATTTGATTTGTAAATATTTGAAAATGCTTTAAATATTCATTAGATATTAGTTTTTCTAGTTCAGTAATCATAAAGAAAATTATAGATGCATAAGGTATGTAAATAATAGAGCTGGTGGTACATTCAAATTTCAAAGATTTTTTATCTTCGGGTTTTTCAAAGTCTCCTCAAACCGAACATTAAAAAGGTGCTGGGAAAAAAACTTATTAGGCTACCTGGTATTTAATTTTTTTAATCTCCAAATAGGATATTTACATACTTGAATAAATAGATTGAAATTCTTTGAAGTATTTTTTGCGCCCATCCAGAAATACAAAAACTATTTGTGGACTTGCCTGCTTAGTCATAAATTACAACATTTATAATTAATATTTCCATTAAATTTGTACTTATTTTGTCTTCCTTTCGAAGAGTAATTCAATCGTCCATGGGATAGCACACAGAAGATATGCAAATGTCAAGAGATGTACCACCATGATATCACTTTCAGTTAAACTTTTAATCATAGCTACGAAGAAAAGAAATAATTAATTGAAATTAACTTGTTGTATTGAAACTTACGAAGTAATGGACCAAAAATGGCAGCAACAACTGCACAAACGACCATATACAAAGTGAATGCAGAGTGGAATCTATCCTTGTAAACTTCCCCAATTACAAGAGGAAGAGGAATTTGTATGAGGCTTCTCAAAAAGCCCAAAATTGCGGAAATGATCAAGATCCACAAGTAAGAGTCGTAGGATACAAATGCTGGAAGTAAAAAATTAAAATTCAGGTGTTTGCAAAGTTGATGGTAAAAATTTGTTACCAATTCGGAATATTGCAGAAAAGAATGCCCCAATCAAAACTACATAACGATTCCTCACATGCATCATTGCACTAATAAATGAGAATGTGACACGTCCAACTAAATCTGAAGCAAAGTACACAGTCATAATCATTGTGACATCTTCATCACTGAAATCCGCGTTCTTCAAGATCATAGGAAATAGTGAAAGAAATGCGATATCTGCAGTCAAAGATAACGCCATTCCAAAAGAAATGTTAATGAATGTGGGTTGCTTGAACAATCCCAAATCAAGTCCATCATAGATTTTCCTCCTAGAAAACCATCAAATAAGTCGGTTTCACAGAGACATTACATCTTAAATACCAAACACTCTTCTTCTCATTTCCTTCATCTTCACGTCCTGCATTCTGGATACTTGTAATCGAAGTCGCCAAATTACCAATACCAAGAATTGATGGAGTCCTTCTTTCTAATCTATTCGCAATATGTTCATGATGACTGTGACCATGTCCATTGACTCTGTCCAAAAGAGGCTCTTCAGTTTCCTGGGTCGTATTTAATGTCCCATTAGTTGGTTCTGGAACCTCGAGGAAAATACTCGGTGGTACCAATTGTGGCTGAGGAGCTGGAGGTAATTCATCAATATACCTCTTTTTCATATGCCATTTTACAGGCTGCAAAGAAATCATTGCGACGAAACAATTCAATCCAAGACCTGAAACAATCAATTGCGTTTGTCGCCAATCGTACGTCTCTTGCAACTTTTCAATCATCTTGGGCCAAGCCATTGCAATCAACCCAATCAAGGATTGGGCTGTGCTCATCATCACCGTCTGTTTCCGGTGGAAGTAACCATTGAAGGAGGTGAAACATGCTGGCATAACGAGACCAAGACCGAAGCCTTGCAAAACTCCCCAAGTTAGAATCAACTGATAAAGAGTGGTCACAAAACATGTTGCAATTGCCCCAGCACAAAATATCACCGCTCCAAGAAGTCCAACTTTGCGACAACTGTATTTTTGAAGCAGATGATTTGATAGGAGTCCTGAAAACTTAAAATTAATCACATGAATTTGAATTTCAATTCTGACAAGACCTGTTCCTGACAGGACGACATTGAAAACTCCGTTTGTCATTGTCGTTCCGAAAGTTTCATCACCGATGCTTTTAAGAAATCCACCAAAAATCATCCCGAAAACTCCCACTGGTACAAGCGTAACACTCTGCAAATTTACCACTGAATTATTGTCCATTGATCAGATATCACTTCTTACGAAAAAAGTTGTAATTGCTAATGCAATCATGTATCCCCATCCTCCTTCAGGAGGCAATAATTCATATCTCCTTCCATGCTTATCACGTAACACCTCCACAGTACTACTTTCAACCATTCTGGTCCTTAATTCTCCAAGAGTGAATCCTGGGTGAAAAGTTGATGTCGCGTTTTCTCGATGTAACTTTTCAACATGCCTCCAAACTTCCAACTGCCGCTACTGGAATCCGCGCATCTTAGAATTGAATTGAATTCACAATTCATCCTTATCTCAACAACAAGCATCCACGAGGTGTAATTAAACAATTCATAAATCAGTTGCTGCTTACAAGCATGTTGCGAGAATTCTATCTGGGAAATTCGTTCCGTACACTCATTATCATATATCATCAAATTTTTGTTTGTTATACATCCGCATAATTTATTAATCAGTTAGTTCACAACTTTTTACAAAATCACGTAATTTGAAATTAAAATTTTCCATTCATTGCCAGGAGTTCTTCCTCTTAAGGATACGTTCTTGTAACTGAGTTCAACTTTTGTTTTCGTGCTCTTATGACAATAAAGTCTGGAGAAAATAAGGAATCCGGGATTTTACAAGATTCCTGATGTTTTTGGATCAATTTTGCTGATTCCGAGTGTTTTAATTTTAATTGTCTAATCAAAAATGTGAATTTATGTCAGTGGACATTATAAACAAATTTCTTATCTTAAGGTAAACATTCACATGAGCGAAATATGTAACAAAACTTCAAAAAGGACTGAAATTGGCTGCAATTGAGTTGTTGCAAGGAAAGCAATAATGAGTAAATAAGTAAATTGTTTGTAGCTCATTTGCTGATTGAACAAATGTCGGGAAACGAGATGATGGACGTTACTTGTGCTCTTCATTTAAGAAATTGGACTCTCTCCCGTGTGCAAACTTGTTTCTACTGATTAAGGTCAAGTTGATCGTAATATTCCATATTTCTATAGCAATTGAAATTAACTAATTGACTTCTCTTAGAATTAGCTAAAATTATATTGTCCTCTGGAGGAAAAGATATCATAAAATGATATCACAAGATTGAAATTTTGATTAGTTTAAAATCTTGAATTGAAACAGAAAGTTTGGACAGTACAAATACTTTATTTATTCACTTGTTATATTTTTAATACATCATCATTGCAATTCTTAGAACTCTTCAATACAATAGGATACACTTATTTTGAAACATACAACACCATTCAAACTAGTTTGACATCTTCTTGTAAACAACAGTTATGCTAAGATTCATCTTTCAGACATCCATCGACTAAAGTACCTTGTTTACTGGTCGCATACTTAATTAATAAGTAATAATACATTCTCTTATATCATAATATATTATATTAATCAAGTCGGGACAGTAATACAAGTGAACTATTTACAAGGAAAACTGCTAAAAATATTTAGTTTTAGGTACATTTTACAAGTACATTTATCAATTTAAGACCATCATCTTCATCGGCGTTTGTTCTTCACATTACAAGTGTTTTCTCCTTCAGGTGCTTGATTCTTTTGCTCAAAACTTCCTCTTTTGCCATGACATTATAACGTTTAACGTTATCAAGATACAATATGTAGATAGATATATTTATAATGTAATATGTATACATTTTTTTGTTTATAATTCATTATTAGAACACTTTCTCACAGATTCAGTCTTGTAAAACAGCTGCTTAATATCACACGTTAAAAGTGCAAAAAGTTTCTCCAAATAGTTTGTTACTTATCAAAACACAGTTGGTAATGTTGGTTAATTCGTAACGAAAAATATGTTTCAAAACTGACGCCTATGATTGGTTCTCTTCATCGTCACATTCATTATTATCATCAAATTGGTATAATTCACGTTCGCAGTTCTATTCGAATCAAATGAACAAACTTTAACAAACGATGCAACAAGAAATAATATTTCGAATCCATCTCTTCATGGAAAATATTCTCTTGGTAAAAAACAAAATTGATTGATTTGTGATCAACTTAAAGTTAGATAAGATGTGTATACCCTGGTACAATAATGACTTGTATTTCGATTCGATTTGTTGAAAAATTCATTTTGTTTTGTTTGGTAGAAGCGTCTTTCAGTTTTGTTTGTTGTGTTTTTGGCTTATTTGTAATCATTCGTTTTGAAACCAATCTGAAAGTACTTTACGCACCACAAACTATTCGTTCCTTCTTCACTCAGAAATTGCCATTGCTTGAAATCGAACCAAGAAGTAATCGCATAAACCCAAACAGAGCGCAACAATTAAGTAGAGTACTCAAACGGTACGTTGATTGAGAAAGTGAAAACTAATGCATAGAGTAGAGATTATTACTTGGTTGTATTGTTTCTTGTTTCTACGCGCTAATTATATAAATATAAATATATTTATCCTCTCTTAATCTCTTGGTATAATTAAAACAATGTTACTTTTACTCACTAGCCTCTAAATAGCTCGCTGCTGTTTTGTAAACTAATCAAGAATCAATCAGCGAAACGAGGTGGATAATCATGATTCAAGAGCGTCATCATTTCGTTAGAAACTAAATCGCAAATCAACTGTTGTCACCGCTCTTGGTGCACTTCTTTTGCAAATTCTCTCTCACTGTTCTCGCGCCAACGTTGTCTACATAGAACTACATCTAGCTAGTATTTTCATCGGTTTTGGTTGCTTCCTTGCTAACTTATCGGCTACAAGTGTTAGATAGTGTTTTGCTTGTCATTAATACTTTTTGTTGGGCGTCGCTTCGAATTGAATTCCCGGTGTGTCTGCTTGATTAGTGTACGATCAAATGTACGATTTCGAATCAGCCGCGCGCTCCTCTCGTTCATCCACAATATCCGTATGTCATGTGGTCGTATCCGAATCTGTCTCTTCGTTTTGTCGCGATCGCCAGTAAGTGATGATGTACTCGATGCTCCAAGCGACCACGCAAATCATGATCAAAAATGTTTGCGAATGGAGGCAGATTGGATAGCTTCCGGTTTTATCTCGAATCACGCCTAAAAAACAACTAATTAGGATCAGGTTTAGGGTTTAGGTTGAGGAAATCCTTACCCAGGATTGGTCCCAAACAGACCACAAAGAGACCTTTGCCGACCATGTGCAGACCGAAGGCTGCTGGTAACTTTTCCAGAGTGGAATACTCAGAAATCGTGATGGTGAAGTTAATCAGAGCTGCACCTCTGAAAAAGCCACAAATGACGATCCAGGTCATCAGCCATGTATAGTCGGTCTGTTGTGCCAGTACTGCGAACAATAGAAATATGAATCAGAAAAGTTTTGGGAAATCGGCTGGGGCCTGGCTCATTGTTGAAAGTGCGTCAACGTAACGAAAACTTAAAACTCCTTCTTCCTGCCTCATAACATCAAATCAAATTTGTATTGCTCATCTCATCCATTTAGCTATCATCTAATCGTTAATTTGAACTGAATGACATTCAGATGTATACACAGGCAAAAATTCTCACTTGCTCCTAAAAGTAAATCGGCAAAACAAATGATGGCAAAAGAGAATTCATTGTTTGAATGGCTTCCACATGTTTGTTCACTTTGATTGTCTGAATTTGTTTGAGAATGGAAAACTTTGAAAAAGTTTGTTGTCATAAAGCTTACAATTCTATTGGTATTCGTTAGTGTGTTTACCTATTCAAGGCTCCTTTGGCTGCCAACAAAAAGTCATAAGTTATTAGAATATACATGACCATAAGAAATCAAGAATTGTTGGTTCAAAAAAACGGCGCTTGTTCGTTGAAAGCATCGGACGAAAACGTAAAAGGCCAGAGAAACCAATGCGGAAAACATACTGGTGAGTGAAGAGAAAAACAAAGCGACTTTTACTCATTTGAATGACCGCGCGCGCTGTGTTCTCTTCGTGGCATTGTGGCTTGCAGCACAGGAACAGATAAGTCAGATCAAAAAGAAAGTGAGGCGAAAATTAAAGCACGTGGACGTTGCACGACGAGCAACACGGAAAACCAAAGAAAAAAAACGGCAATCGCAACTAATACGAAAAATCGTCGACGTCTCGATCAGAGAGCAACAGCTGAAAGAAACTTGGTTTATTCAATTAGTTGTCAGGAAATCGTCAATGATGGATGCGAAGTCCTTGGGGAGGACCTCATTCGTCATTGGCGCTTCCCCCCGAAAAGTAGGGAACATCAACTTACTTGAACGACAGATGCCCAAGAGGAAGACACCAGCCATGAAGAGTGTGCGCTTGGTGACGTTGACCCGATCACAAATTGGCGGAAGAATCAATCTGGCGACGATGTCAGTGAACGCTTGCACGGAAAGAAACCATCCTGTGTTGTTGGTATCGATACCAGCAGCCTTCAGGAAGAATGGTGTCACCATCTTGAAGTTCTGCTCGGCGACGTAGAAGATCGACAGGCCGAAGATGAGATTCACGAAGACCGGATCGCGCAGTAGGTCCAAGTCCATGAACTGGACGACCTTCTGCCAGAAACTCTCCTTTTCTTTGGGCGGTATCACGATCGGGTCTTTGGGTACAGAGAACTCTCGAACGAGCTTATTTTGGGAGCTCAATTGTACTCCGGGATAACTCATATTTCGGCGCATGTATAACCCATCTCCGGTCCCGATCGAAAATGCGGATGGTCTGCGCTCCGGGTCGGTCTAAAAATAAACCCGGATATGAGATGGGAAATTCACATGATTTGTCATTTATGCTGGCAATTACCTGTAAGTGGAGTTGGAGACTAGAGCCAGTAAAGTCCAACCGGGAGTAGCTCGACATTATCGATTCCCTTGAGTCCTTTGGAGGTCGCTTGGTGACAAAACTCATTGTGGAGAAATTCCGTGGAAAAGTCGACTTTCGGCTGAATACCGGTTGATTTACAGACGACTGTTTCTCCAAGTCTTCCAGCGTTTTCACCATGTTGTTCGTGATCAGTGTTTGGCCTTCGTGCAGTTCGCCTTCTTCGTCGTCCGTTTCCTTAATCGTCTCCATTTCCTGTTCGCAACCAAGAGAATTTCAGTCAGTAAAGTTTAATAACGAAACTTTAATCATGCAAACAATGAATGAGATATGGTGTATTTTCGTTGATAGGGGGCAAACTTTGAATGGTGGTACCGAGATGAATCTTCTGACATGATTATTACCTCGGTCGATGAAAAGTAGAAGGAAATTCCTTGCAGCTTTTCGTGGATAATACACGTTCACGGTTATTCTGAGCAAAATTTGAATGATATCTGGGTTGGACTCACCTGATGATAGGTACCTTCCTCCTCATCTTTGGTTTCCGGCACGAAGTGCCATTTGGCTGGCTGAAGAAGCATGGATCCAACGAGACCATTCAATGCAACACCTCCAATGATAAGAATGGCACCACGAAAACTGTACTCGAAGAGGAGAAGATTGACTGCAAGTGGCATCAACATCATCCCGAAAGCGGTACCAGCAAGCGAATAACCCACAGCTTGTCCACGCTTCTTAACGAAGTAATGATTCAGAGCGACGAACGTTGATGATGCAGTTAGTCCCACGCCCAAACCTATCAACAAACCAATTCAACCATCAGTACACTTCCCTAAACAGCCTCAAGGAAGCTCTTCTAGAAGTTACTCCTTCTTCATGAAGAACATCTGCAATTATATGCTTCAGGCAACTTGAACCGCTCAAATAGTCTAATATCAGATGCAGATCAGTTTCCAACTTCCGCGAGATGATGTAGACAGTTACCGCTAGAAGAGCCTCCTCTAGGCGCAATTTGTATGTCATATCTGGGTCTGTACTTACCATTGATAATACTGAAAGTGGCTAGGATGTGCGCCATACTGTTGGCTGGAAAGGTGGCGATGAGGCCGAGCCCGCAAAGACAGGACCCGACCAACGACACCTTGCGATAGGAGAAGGCACGGATGAGCGGCCCGACGAAGAGCCCGGAAAAGTTGATGAGCGCATCCAGCGTGCTCATTATCAGTGCAGCGCCCGTTGTCCCCACGTCCAGGTCTTTCAGCAGGTTGCCGAAGAGCAGGCCAAACGACGGCTCGATTGATCTCGTGCATAACTGCGAAATGGCGAACAAACGACTTGCATGTAAATTGAGCATTATTCATATTTATGCTGGGCAAATACATCACGCATACAAAGTGCACAAGGCAAGGATCCATTATTGAAGGCATACTCGAAATTTCAAGTACAATTTCAAATCCATACATTATTTGAGGTTTGTTTTGCAAAATAAGTCCCAATTTGAAATAAGACCAGAAGGTTGAGTCACAAGTTACTGACAATTTATGGATTCCTTTCTTGCAAATAAGTGGTCGGTTTAGACTAGAAGGAGTTTTCAACACCTTCTTCGACCTGTTTTTCAAAATTGAAGGAGAACAAACCAAAATTGGAACTGACTCAACCAATTTACATATCAATCCTTAAACTCTTTATCTAGATCAATTGCATTTATAGGAAAACTAATGGTATAACTCAGTGATTGGTACTCTTCGGGAATTAGCATTTAGGTTGCATGACTTAGATCACTAATAGCACAATACTTACGTTCACTATGCCAACCCCTATGACTGCAATCCACCCCCATCCCCCATCGGGAGGAACCATTTTCTTTTGTTCGACAAGCATAGTGCTGGCCAACCTGCAATCAATGACAGAACAAAATCATTAGAATCCCCCATTGATGAATCACTCTGAGCTAAAGCTAATTGCACAGCACTTGAAACCACTGAATGTCAGTAATTGAAAACAATGGGGGCAATTGTGCCAGTGCTGCAATTAGCGACTAGGCGATAACCTACAATCGGATTAATTGTATAGTAATAATGACCCAGATATTGTGAATGGCAAGCGTAATCGATTATGATGCGGTTCTTATCACGCAGCTTGAGCATGGAAAAAATCAGCCGAGAGTGAAAGAAAATGCACTTTCAATACAAAATGTGCACAGCTAATGTGACGTGTAATTGCTATTCGAGTCTCTGTGCTATTTTGCTGATTATGAGTAAACGAGAAGATTGCCATGAATTTTTTGTGATCCAAGCGAAAATTGGCATAGAACTAAATTCTTGGCATTGAATTAGTTGCGGAAATTTTTAGAAATTGTAAAAATAACTAAACCTTCAATATTACAAAGCATTTTCTCACATCTAACGTTTTATGTCATAAAATTTTGCAGCCTTGAAATACGAAGAGCAGAGTAATCTTTATCGTTCAACTAATAGTTATCTGTTATTGAATACTGGAAGTGATAAATCTTTATTTATACGATATCTTCGAAGATGTCGTCAATTTTTATTTCAGTGAGGTAAACCTCACATGAAGTTATACTCCCATAATTTATGAGCTGCCATACATGATAAGATGTAGTGTGAATAATAACTATTTGATAGTAAATAGGGCGATACTCGCTTGTCACCTACGACTAGCTTCAAACTACTTATGTCATAAGAATTTACTGGCATGATTACAGAGCAATGAACTAGTAAACATTGGAAGGACGTCACAAATGTTGTTGTTTTTTTTGTGATTATGTAATGCAAAACAAAGAAGAAAAAGATGATGTGCATTTATAATCAACCAAAGGAATTTCTAGATATACAACGACCAACAAAAATTAATTGCTCATTAATTCAAAACAAATTGCCACTCTCAAAGTCTGAAGGTTACCAAATTGATTAATGAGCATCGTTTTGGTTAATTGCCATTGATTCAGTTAATTAATTAATGAGATCACAAAATGTATCCATTGCGGATACATCGATGATAATATATCTGCAGAGGACTGAGTGGACATTGGACGCACAACAATGAGTTTGATGAATGTTTTCATTCGCGGAATGAATTCGCGTTCGTTTATTCAATTTCCTTTCATCATCGTCGAGAAATGTTTCAATGTACACTGGAGACATTTGTTTTTGCATATTTTATGGTAGCAATAAAAACAAAACTCGTTTTTTCTATTTTTTCGTATTTTTAGGACACAAATTTAAATTTGTTGTTTGGGTATATTTGTTGTGAATAACTTATCAGTTCAAGTTGTTTCAAAAAACAAGATTGAACATTTAATTTGTTTACTTCCTTAAACTTTTCGTGTGTATTTTTTCATGATTGTAGATGACATTAATCGAAATCAGTTTCTTATCGATTGGATGTTTGATTTTGGCAAATCATCACATACATTCGGTTATTTTCCTCATAGGTGCACAATATAAAAGTGTAAATATTTGCGATAACAAACCTGCAGCTTGTCGTTATAAATAATAAATAACTGAAATGGAAATTTCCGAAATTGAAGCCTTGTCACTAATCATTGATAAGTAAAAATGCATTAATTACATGTTTGATGAAGTAGATTAAATTAGAAATAGTTCCTTACACGTGTCGGCAATTAAATTTAAATATTATTGGCTTTTATAGTCACAAATGTTGTCTGATGTCAATAAAAGTACTTGTGCTTATAGTTCCTAGTTTTTCAAAGTGGTTTTGGAAGTTTGTCATTGTTTTCAATCAATGGGCACGATCACACATGCTTCAAATAGTTTTGCACTAACATTTATCAAAAAATAACTGAAAATTCAACAGGTGAAACAATGCGCAACAATCAACAACAATAAAATTGTAGAAATTTAACGACGACGTGCTTTTTCAACTTTTCGTTCGCATAATAAGTATCTTTAGTGAGTAGAGCAAGTGCATTTCACTGCAATATTGAGTAAGCCATCATAATTGCACTTTGAACAATGCAATTGATATTTATAAATAACAGGTATTGACTGCCCACACATTATTGTTGCTTATCATTGCGTCGATTCCAAGGACAAACAAATGCGTTGATGGAAATGAGTTTGGCTAATTCAGTCGCCGAAAACGTCTATTGCGAATACTTTTATTGGCGCATGTTGATAATGAAAAAAGGCCTGTCGAATGCCTCCTGCGACAGAAGCCACATTCGTTTATGGCTGTCGGGTGTTTTTCATATCGCATTGATTGTTTTTGCGACTGACGAGGACGTAGAATGCGATTTGGCCATGCCCCAAAAAACGCGTGTCCATGTGCGAAATGCTGCGCACATTTTCGCGATCACTTACCGACTTTTTCGCAAACAGTCTCTGGACACGCGAAAGGCGAGAAGAAAATTCCACTACCCACACGATTCGCGAAAGGACGTGCGTAAAATGCCAAGTTCATTGAATTTTCCACGCAAGCTGTCAGGATTTTCGTGAATGAATCGCGTTTTTGCGAACGATGTTGGGTTCTGCGCAAAAAGTTGCTTGTGATCGAACGATAAACTCCATAATGTTTGGTTTTCACGAGCCGTGTTTAATGTTTATTTTATTTGTCGCGTCTGAGTGTTGCCAGTGGATTTAATTGACGTTGTAAAATTGTTACTGTTTCTTGAAAAACGAATCAGCATTTCATTGCAAAATATTGATATTTCTGGGATGGTAATGAAATCTTGTCATATATTACATGAAACTCAATTGATTTCTAATTCTGCAATAGTTATACAAATGAAATTTGGTGGATTATATCAGAAAATTTTAGTGAAAACAGAAGGGAGTGAATTTTTGAAATTGCGATTATTTAAAAGTTGGATTTTTTTGATATAAGTTATTCCACTGACAAATTGTGATGGAAAATTTAGCAATCACAAAAACTTTAAGAATTGTTTATAAAATACCGTAAAAAACCATTTAAATTTGTCGAATACTTCCAGAACTATTGCATAAAATATTTTTGGATAATCTGCTAATATTTATCCTTATCGACAGAAAATATGTAAAATGTCATATGAATTGAAATGTGATAATTATGAAAGATTTGTATCCCATTCCCATGCCGCCCCCAAGCAATTCCAAAAACTGCCGCCTCAAGCAAAATGGTCTTAGGTCATAGGACAAGCCATCTATGAAATTTGGTAAGAATTGCTTGAGTCGTTTCGGAAAAAATCTGGTACAAACCTTGTTATATGCCCTATTTTAACTATAACAATTAATAATTAATAAACAAACCGACAGAATAACTTGAAAATCTGGATATTTGTTGATAATTATATAATAAACAAACGCTGAAAATTTGAAAACAATCGGATCGCCCGTTTTTGAGATATTAACAAAAGTATATTGAGATATTCAACGGTGTTTATCTGCCGCCCCCGGTCAGTTTTCAGTCTGCCGCCCCCGCTACAGTATCTTCGTCAAGGTACCATTGTATGTTCAAAGTTTCATCAAAATTGATCGAATGGATCTACCAGTTTCAGCTATTTTTCCACTTTGCTTGCGATTTAGAGCCGCCCCCAATCGTTTTTCGGAATTGCCGCCCCCAAAATCTGAATCTACGGCTATCTGTTAGTCTATGTACCAAAACTGATGAAAATCGGTCGAGCCGTTCTCGAGATATTAAATAAAATGTAAAGACAAAACTGAATCGACCAATCGTTGCTAAGGAAGTGCAATTTAACCTTAACAACACCAATGTAAATCAAATG
>JARJDZ010009251.1:0-57178 GCA_030264555.1 Aleochara sp. GC000083 | reverse complement strand
AGTGTATTCACATTTGAGCTTGGCAACACGAAATGGCATGTGATGTCCATGACCATGACCTTTCATTTCATTTTTATTTCATTTTATGAAATTAAATGAAACTAAATGAAATTGACCAAATAAGTTAACAATATGTTTTATGGTTGATTATTAATTAGTAAGATTCAATACCATCGTATAATAACATTCACTTTCCTTTGACAATAGATAGAATTTAATGAACCATTCTAGTACAGGAAATCAATAATTTCAAGCGCATGCCATGAAAATCTGAATATTCGCGCACATTTTATATTCGCTTGTGAAATGGCAAACAACCAGCCAGCTCATTGGGAACGTCTGGGAGCAAAGTACACGTGTGTACCCATTACATAAATCCCCGAGAAAAACAAATAACAAAAATCTTATCAGATATCACGATGTTTGTTTGCGATTTGCGCTTATCGCCCACAATAGATGATCCTATTCGTAGTAATTGAAATGTCACGCGAAATTTCAAGGCTTTGACAAGAGTCATTCATATTCATCCCGAAAACGTCCAGAACAAAGAGCAATGCAATACAGGGAGCCGGGAAATTTAAATGAATCGTTGACGACGAGTTGAACGACTCGCAAAGTTGACTCATCGATAAATGCCTCGACTGGAAATCTATTTGCATGCGCACCAGATGCGCTAATCACTTTGTTTGCACACATTTCAATCGCGCCAATCATCAGCAACAATTGCGTGCACAAAATATGTCTTGCTATTGACCTAACCTATAAGCCAGTCGAGCAAATAAATACAACGCTTCGTTGTAGGCTGAATGGAAATGCCATCCGCGCACGCAATGTTTAATTACAGCGAATTGAATTGAAGGCGTGCGCTCGCGTATCGTTCGCTTTGATCGAAATCGAAATTGTCGGTCACATGCGCGGGATAATTAATTTCAGCTGCAATTATGACCTTCGACGTCGACGAAGTCGACGCGACGTTACAACGATGATGATAAATTGCCCGTTAATCGCCAACAACTGCTTAGATCCAGTAAAAGTGAAGTTATGTTCGGTTCGATATTTATTATTGCTCAATTGTTCTCCGTAATATGCGAATGTAACCTCGAGAGCTCGCACTTATCCGAATTGAATACGGAATACAAACGCCTATTAATTTCACATGATTCATTGATAATGTAATCTGTGTATGACATTATGCAAGCATTTCCGTTGCAAAATAACAACAAATTCATTTAATTTACGTCATTAAAGGCTTAAGTTGATTCAAGGTCACAGGTTCAAATCATAGTTTTTCTTTGTTAATTATTTAGCAATTAAATATTCACTGCGGACAAAATATGTTATAGTTTTTGGCACGAATGCGTGTTTATGAAAACGAAACTTCTTGGTGAATTTCAGTTTATTTTTAAGGAAGTTGCACGCACGTTTAGCAGATGCAATCCAAAAATGAACTTGCGCCATTTATAGAACCCACACAGTTCTTTGTGTTTCGTGCTTCCTAGTGCACACGTTGGACTCAAGTTCAATGAATATTTTAGCATTACTAGTTTGCAAAAACAAAATTATAATGCATAAAACTAGGCTTGAATTCTTCTCGGTATATTAGGAAACAAACGCTGGTTATTTTTACGTTTGACGCAAGAATCGTTGCAATAAATTCACGAACATTTCCTCATGAAAACGTGGTGCCAGTCGCTGCAATGCGTACATTTTCTAGGTTAGTAATTCGTGTTTTTTTAATGCCGCAAACATTTTGCAATTCATCGATGCGAACGCAATCCAACACGACCGACGTATCGTGTATAGTAACGAAAAGTTTCCGCTGGTTTTCGTTGCGCGAAAACACTGCACAGCAATTATGTTTGCAATACGAGCCGACACTTTAGCGCATAACTTTCAAATTATCATGCAAATACCTCATGAAGTATATAAAAACAACATTCAAATTGCTTAAAGCATAAAAAAACCATGAAATCAATGTAAATTTGCGTAATCTATGTTGTTGCGTTCGAACTTTCACTCAATTTTAATATTAGCATTATTTCATAATACTATCAAATTTTTCTGATACAATTATTTTGGCAATATGGGATTTGTTGTCATAACAACGAAAGTGTTGTGTGCAAAAAAACAAACCTTTCTTTGGTGCTGGCTTCTTCGTAGCGGTTCCATTCAGCTGATCAGCACCCGTTTTGGTAACTTGCACCTTATTTTCTTGGTGGTGTCCATCCAACAAACGCTCATGAACGCCTTCCTCGTCCTTTTCGGTCAAACCGACCACGTCGTTGTTCGGTGTTGTCATCGTGGTAGAAAATCAAGAAATTCCTTAGAGATATTGCAAAAACAAAACGCTGCCCTTCATGGTGCACTCAAACATCGTTCAAGTTCATTAAAACTCGCGCAATGCGGACGATGATGTTCACTCGAACTGTAACTCTGTTCATGTGTATCTGTCGATAATGATTATGATTAAGCACTTGGTAGTGGATGATAATCGAGCATTCAAGCGACGGCTTATCTTGCGATACGAGGAAGGTGACCACGTGCTATCCAAACACACTCACAAACACACTGAATGACTAAAATCGATGCTCAGGAAAACACTACCGCGTTTGTTTGGCTTTTGTCGATCAATTCGCTGCCTGCCCTCAGGAGGTGGTGATTGATTGAACCCCTCTGGAAGCAACGACCCCACTCTCTCGATGGTGGTGGTGAAGTCGATGGTCGTCACCGTCGTCGTCGTCGTCGACGATGTGTTGGGTGCAATCATCTGGTAGATGACGACGTCGTCGAGGTGCAATGAACGTGGCGCGCGCGCACAGCACCCACACAAAACTGCACGCCGCCGTGGAGTCGGAGCACACAATGAGGACGGGCGACGACGCCGCGTTTTTGTTCGGAAGTTGCCCGCACGAGTCGAGCGCTACACGTCTCTGATGGCGGAGAATTTGTCGTACGCATCGTACGACTCGATGATGATGATTCGTTTTCGCAGTATCCCCCTGCATCATCATTAACGATTTCAAAATTGCTTCCAGCTGCTTCTTGGAAGCGCTCCAAGCCATTACGCGTGTTGGTTGACATGACGTCGTTAGTATCTACGCAAGCGCATTTCCACATTATGATAATGATAATTTCGTGGAGGGATAATGATAATATCGCGCAGAATGATAATTTACATACATGTCATTCGAGTAATCCCCCAGGTCAAAATTGGCACAACAAAAATTATCATGAAGAACCAACAAGTACAACTTCACATGTCCTGAATATCTTTGTTGTAGTTAATTGTTTCGTATCGACAGTTTAATGAAATTCTGCGTCCCATAATTACATCCATTACAGACAATTAGTTGGAGCGCATCTCCATGAATTAAAACCGACTCTCTGACGCTGTTTCTCTTAATTAATGATTCTTAGACGTCGCTTTAATTATACGAACAAATTTTCCATTGTTGACATATTGCACAAACATTGGAATGACCTAAACTATTTACATCTATCTCTAGAACTTGATATTTACACGAGTTTTGTGTCAATCTTGACGAATCGAGTTAGCGCGTGCATTGTTTTCTGCAAATTAAGCGTATTGCAGATAAAAACTAATGTATACATATAGTACAACAGTATTTTGCACAGTTTTCGTTTGCATTTCCAATTAGCCGTACAAAACTTTGTGTATCCTCCATGGAAAATATGTGTTTATAGACAAAGTCAACATTTCCTGCCAATAATGCTCGTATTGTGAAAGCAACAACGAAATTACTCATTGTTTACTTGCGGATGATTGGACGGGTATTGTCGAGTACTTGAGATTGTTTGATGCACGTATGTGTTATTTTCTTGGGTTGTGCTAGGTCGTTTGGTACGAACAATTCGTTTGTCATAATAAATAATCCTATGGGAGCGCTACCGTTCTACAATTCGGCACGTGGCATTCGTTATGTATGCGATATGAAACTTGCGTAATTCGCTAGCATACGCAATTTAAATGGCAGACTTCAAACAAAATAGCAGAAACTTGTTTGTGTGTATTTGAGGCCTTTTTTTCGGGTTGAATAACCCGTTACGAATGACCCGGAATGTCTGCCGGCGATTTTCTGTTCGAATTCTATAAATGACTGTGCGTAAATCGTTTCAATCAGTAGACAAGTCGAATTTATTGCAATTTATTAATTTCCAAGTCATACCATAGGCAACTTCATATACACTTTAGTTACTTTATAGGCAACTAATTACTCCAAATCAATCATTTTTATATTACTATGAACAGGAAGTAATAAGAAAAGCAAAGTCTGTTTAAACACAACAATCGAACGGTCCAAATATATTATGAAATTATAAAAAAAAACTATTCCCCAAATTAAATAAGCCTGAACAGCTGCATTTTTACATATGCTTCATACATCAATTTATACAGAATTAAACAATTTATTTGATTTGTCCATGAATGTATAACCTATTTGAACACAAACTCTGCGTCTCTTCTGTTAGCTGTGAAATCTTTCCATAAATATATCAACTATTTAACGTTTTGGTTCCGATTCAAAGCGATCAAACGCAATGCTGTTCAATCGATCTTTCGGCCGCCTCGCGATTTCCACGCCTTGAGCAAATTGTACGCAAAGTACGCTGAGAATGAATGAATTTGCAGGGCGGCAACGACGAAGCCGTACCACAGAAGACCGTAGCACATACCCTGAAACCAGAAGAGCAAAATTAGTAGTCTGAAGAAGCGCCAAAAAATGCAGCATTTTGCATACCTGCCACATGAACACTTGCTCCAAATCACGCGCGTCGTCCTCCAGGTCGGGATCGCATGTCAAGTACGTCCAGACGTCGCTGAAGTAGTACGCAAGGCCATAGAAACACGGCAGGAAGCCGAATGCGAAAAGGCCGATCAGATAATGCTGCATCGGCTTGACGCGATTCCGGCGAATTGCGGCCAATCCCAGAAAGGAGAACAACAGACTGGTGCACCAGATGTATTCCCACCAGAGCGGCTAAAATCAAGCGTGAAACAACCGAAATTAGCTCGCAACGAGTGTTTGGGCGACGCGCAACGGCCGGAGAATTTATTGCAAACCGACCCATCGCAGAATGGATGATACTCACCTGTGGAATTCTAAGCTCTTCAATTTCTAAGATAAATATATCTAACTTGTCTAATATATCAGCTGATAACTTGGCTAACATAACAAAGAACAGTAAATAATGGAAAAATATGCAATGCTTTAGCCTCGATTTATTTAAAGCACTAAAAACAAAAAAGATACATGAGTTAGATCATTAACAGTAAAACATATGTCTACTAATCAATCACATAACGCCAAAATGAATTTTTCTGCCCGGTCATTCAACAAACGCGCGCTTTCCATTGTTTTCCTCCGAATTTAAATTTAACTCTCTACGCGGATTACATAATAAAGACGACGCTGGCACATCAATCGCTCCATCAAGAATTAGCCCCCTTTGAAGATCGCCCACGCAACTAATTACGAATCGAATTTGCAGACAGCTTCATTCATTTACGATCTCGCATCTGAATGAATTGATTCATGTGAGTGACCGAACGGAGCGCGCGCGATTTCGTCCTCGCCCGACTTGAATTAAATATAAATGCTTCTCGTGCGCTCGCCGAATTCGCGCAAGGCCTTTTCTGCTCTCGCACGCGTCCAACTCGTCTATCCTAACGCCGGGGGCCTTCCTGGTGCCCGCTGCCTTCGTGGGGCCCTCGATATTCTAGGTTATATTTACCTTATGGGATACTGGGATGCAACCCTTTGCCTGTAGGCATGGTCAAAGCCATCTGACCCCGCTGGGGTGTAGTGCATCCCCTTGGTGGCCATTCTCTGCGCTCGTTTACTTCATTCAAGACACAACAATCACCGATTTGCACCAGCTTTCAGATGGCTCGAAACGAATTTTTAGATTGCCAGACTGGCTAACAAATTCCAACTTGGAGCGTTTGGTGTGTTGTCTATACTTGCTCCAAGTTAAACTCGCTCATAGATGTCTCTCAGTATTCCGTATTGAACTATTTCACTCTGGGCTTACTAAATTAAGATGCTATAATATAATTAAATTTGCGATAGGTTAATTAATTACTTCTAAATAGCCTTTATTTCTATAAAGTTTTCTTTTCAAATACAAGATAATTTGCAATTTCTTTTAAAGTTTAGATTTGTATTTACTACAGGAAGCTACAGATGGCGCGATCTGTCCGAAAACGGAATATTTATTTTTTGCAAAATGTGTTTGGATTCTCTTATAATCAAAAATGATAACAAACATTTTTATTTATTTATCTTATGCTTTATAGTAGATTCATTCCATTATGTTACGCATTTTATAAATTAATAATACATTAAAAACGTGATTATGCACATATCAAACAGCCAAACTTGCATATTGTTTAAATAAGACTTTATTAATAAACATTACGTGCTGTTATCAAATTTCCAATGCTTATGGCATTCCAACTGAAGGCTAAATATGTCTTTTACGTTTGCCTAGTGGGGTTAATGCCATAAACAGCTGAACGTAAATGTCAAACTAGGATAAACCTTGCAAGTTGAATCAGTAAATTCACAAATGTTACAAAAACGAGAGGAAAATAAGTGATAAGAACATATAACGTCAATTTGCCTGACGGCATCTCATTTTATTTGGTGCAAATTCGTTGTCCAGGTGAGGATTTTGTCTAAATTAAGCCCAATTTCACCACATTAAATTTGCTGATTCATTAGAATGTTCATCTATTTCCCATTATGTTATTTAAGTCAAGTTGATACCTAATCTGTGGGAACCATTTACTGACATTTTGCCTTTGTAGAACACAATTTGGAATGGTCGTAATGGCAGTGTCCCCAAAGGAAATCTATGATAATGTGACCCTGGCTAGGGAGATGTCCATGATAGGGAACTATGAGAGTGCTGAAGTATATTATGCAGGCACTCTCCAGTTGGTCACCCAGTTGATAATCAGCATCACAGATCCACAGCGCAAAAACACATGGGAGCAGGCAAAACAGAAAATTGCACTGGAATACAACAAAGTCAAGGACATCAAGGGGATCTTAAATGCATTGAAACTTGGAACTGGTGTGGAAGCACCCATTGGTGCCAGACGCACTCTGATTGATGATGTCCGTAGCATTGGTGACTTTAATGGCGACTTCAATACAGATCCGGACGTTTGGCCGCCCCCAGGTCCCGGAGACCGGGGTTATATCAATAGGTACAATATTACAAGTGTATGACCACATTTAAAGCATGCTTGTTTCAGGGCAAATGGTCCAAAGCCCAAAACTTCTAAGAAACCAGATACAGCTCGGCGATCAAACGCCCCAAATGCGCGAAAGTTTCCAGTGGGTGGCACTTCGGGCCCATCTGCACGAGGCACTAAAAGTAAAAAGGATGAACGGGCGTCATCCTCCAAGTCGGTACGCACCCAGGACCAAAATCCAAAATCAGTAGACAAAGAACCGAAAGACGCTGATAGTGAGAAAGGCGAGAAGGCTGAAGTCGAAGAAGAGCGTAAATTCGAATGCCACGGCCTAGATCGTGATCTTGCCGATACTCTAGAACGCGACATTGTTCAGAAGAATCCTAACATCCGTTGGGATGATATCGCTGACCTGAAGGAGGCCAAACGTCTCCTCGAGGAAGCTGTCGTTCTACCAATGTGGATGCCGAAATTCTTTACTGGTATTCGACGACCCTGGAAAGGTGTACTTATGGTCGGTCCACCAGGTACTGGCAAAACCATGCTTGCAAAAGCTGTAGCCACAGAATGCGAGACAACCTTCTTCAACGTCTCCTCCTCAACACTCACGTCCAAGTATCGAGGAGAGTCTGAGAAAATGGTACGCTTACTCTTTGAGATGGCACGGTTCTATGCACCAAGCACCATTTTCATTGATGAAATCGATTCGCTGTGTTCTCGACGTGGATCAGAGTCAGAGCATGAAGCATCACGTCGAGTTAAGTCCGAATTGCTTGTCCAGATGGATGGTGTGACAGCAAATGGGGACGGAGATGAGGGAAGCAAAGTGGTTATGGTGCTTGCTGCCACCAACTTTCCATGGGATATTGATGAGGCACTGCGTCGTAGGCTTGAGAAACGAATATATATTCCTCTGCCAAGTCGTGAAGGCATTGAAGCATTGTTGAAGATTAATTTACGCGAGGTGAAATTGGATCCAGACGTGGATCTCACCGCAATTGCTCGCCAACTTGAAGGTTACTCTGGAGCTGATGTGACCAACGTCTGTCGCGATGCATCGATGATGTCTATGCGCAGAAAGATCTTTGGCTTGAAGCCTGATCAGATTAAACAGCTGCCCAAAGAGGAGCTTGATTTGCCTGTGACTTTCCGCGATTTTGAGGAGGCCATCGAGAAGAACAACAAAAGCGTCTCACAAGACGACCTGGACAAATATGAAAAATGGATGAACGAATTCGGATCCTCATGATGTTTCTGAAGCTAAAGATAAAGATACTCTAAATGAGGGTCATCATCAAAGAAGTATTGAGGCCTTTAAATTATCGTAGAATTTTAAATTCTGCACTCATCGCTTAAGTAAGATATAGACTAAGAGGAGTAATTGTTGCTATTTTTAATTGTTTTTAATTGATTTTATAAAACCTGTAAAATAATGACCAAGAAACATTTTTTGCAGTTATAGAAATTGTTATTGTAAAATATTATCTGCTATAGCAAGTCAGGTCTAAGATTCTATTGTCATTTGTTTTGTGAAATTGTAAGATTTTCAGCAGTCAACCCGAATTCAGGAAGCTCCACTAATAATTAATTAGTCCGCCAGTAATAATGTGCAATTGTGATCCGGATTATGAAGGTATAATATCAATAAAAGAATGGAAAGCGTGCGCTATTGATCTGTTGTCGTGTGAGCGGTTTGGTCCCCATGCGCGTTTTGAATTTGCCGCCATTTTCGTTTCGACAGAAAAATCTAACCGCGTTTACGAGCACTAGCGCCAACATGGTGGCAGCGTAGCTCACACCGAAAAGTAGTACCACCTCGTTGCAAGTTTATGCGAAGTGTGTGCGTTTTTCCGAGTGAATTAATTTATCAGCGGGTTTTCTTATCAACGTGTGTGGATTGGATTGATCGATAGTGCACGAATTCGGCGAGTTTGGGTGCGATTCGAGGGGTTTTCGAGCGGGCGTAGGAAACTCGTACCGTCACCCATAACCTCCTTTCGTGTTATTGGAGTAGATACGGAATTAAGTTGTGTGTCAGATGTGTCCATCATTTTGGATTATTCAAAAAGTTTGGTGGCTTTATTCCATTTCGAAATTGTGCTGAGGGGCCTCTGCGACTGGGCGATTATGTGTTTGTGTCGTCGCGAGTGCGTATTCAGCGAGCAAAATGACGGCAAGCATCGGCTGCTGACTCTAACGGCGGGGTGTTGGCAACGAGTGCCTGTGCTAGATCGCAGCCGTTTTTCTTAACATGGCTGCAACGCAGGCCGAAAAGCAGCAAAATGACGTGAATAGTGAAAAAGTGCAGCCGGATCAGCATCTGAACGTGCGGAATTCGCTGTTGCAAAATGGGACTGATAAGAGTGGCATACGAGGCGGTGGCAGCGGCGGCGTAGCGGCTGGCAAAGGCAAGAATACCGGCTCGAAGAGCCTCTGCGTCGAGATGAGTCAATACCGTCAGCAACAGCAGCAGCAGCAGCATCAGGATGGTGGCCCCGGCGGCGGCGGCGACCCGCAGCAGCAGCAGCAGGGCCACCATCACCATCACAATGACGGCGCCTCGGAAATGGGGGGCCCCAACGCCGGCGAGCCGACGGCGCCGGTGGCGGGGTACGCGCCCGGACCGCCCGAGGGGCCGCCGCAGCCGCCGCCGACCGACGGGCACACATACCCCGCGTACGCCGCGTTCGCCGGCAGAGACATGCACAATAGTGGCGCCGTTGGTATGGGTGTCGATGGCGGCATGCACGCGTTCTCGCACCGTCAAGGCGGCTACGGCGCGGGCCCGAAGCTGCCGCCGGGACCGCCGGGGCCCGGACCGGGGGGCCCCGGCCCGATGTTCGCGCAGCAGCCGCCGCCGCGGCTCGTGTCCGGACAGACAATTTCGCAACCGACCGGCCCAACGCCGACGCTGAATCAGTTGCTGCAGAGCACCAATCCACCGATGCGCTACTACGAACCGGCGTACAATCAGGCCTGGCAGCCGCAGAAGCCCTATGGAGCGGCGGCCGGCCCGCCCGGTGGGGCCCCATATCGGAACCAAGTCTCGGTAAGCAGACCCCGCTCGTTGCTCTCTCGTTTTTGCTTTCAGCTGCTGCTGTGGTGCACTATACGTCCACCAGCTTCTAGGTGCACCGCTTATTCGCGAACACGACGACATCCTCCTCGTTGTTGGCTTCCAAGTCGTTTTCTCCAAGTCATCATCATCATCATCACTAGCACACGACACCGACGTGCATTTCTCAGTCACCATTCGCTCAACAACAATCGATCAATTGCAGCGCTCACTGCTCTTTTGTTTTTCCATCAATTCAGTTCAATTTGGTTTGTTTGCCGCATGGAAACGCTGTTTTTCATTCCCGCCAATCAAGTGACGGCGTGGAAAAAACATGTGAACGTTGAGGTTGAGTTGAGAATGTTTATGAGCTCACTCTGTGATCGCGTCTCTCGCATCGAGGTTTTACGCAATTTCAAATTCGCATTCGATTTGGGAACGATGCCGGTGCAATCAACCGCGCGCGCGCGCCCGCTCGCACAGATGTAAACATAAATAATTAACGCACATGTAATAATTTGTCGTCTCGATATAATAATAGACAGGGTCAAGGCCGCGCGTTTTTGTTTTCTTTCCATACATACACACATTTCATGTGCATTCGCTCGCACACTACTACAGGGACGGACTCGTTACTATCTACGCATTTGTAGGTGGTGGATGTGGATGTATTCGTTTCGTTTGTTGGGAGGCACGACGGAAATATTTCATTCGATTAGTTTCGTTTCGGTTTATTTATGCGTCATGTGTACGCGCTAAAGTGTGATGTGTGTGATTTGTTACGTAGCATTTTGCTGTAATAAATATCCGTGCATAAATTACATGTAATCATTACGTTTCCGTCTGCACACATGGCGTTCTTCCAATTGAGCTTGTGTTGTAATTGCATCGAAAATTTCAATACTTTTATTAAATATTTACAGTCTATACATTCACACACATGAAAAATCCGCTAATTCCGAAATAACTGAATTTAATAGAAGTTGTCTAGGCAACGAAATTTTGCACATGTCCAGGGACGGACTTTAAATTGAAGAAATTAGGCCCATATTATTTTCTAATTTTTCTTTTAATTGCCTAGGAAGTGTTTGGTTTTAATTAGAAATCATATTGAAATAGCCGAATTATTTTCATAATTTGGTTAATTTTGTTGCTAGTTGAGAAGGAAGCGACTGGCATAGACACAGCCGACATGCATTATGCATGGATAAATTGTTGGCTTTCTCCTTGGTGTGCTTGCGAAGGCAGTGTCGGAACGAAGAACGAACGGGTATAAAGTGTTTATACCACGTTGCGTCGTTCGCCGTGAACGTGAATATTCCGGCGTAGAGCACATCAACAACGCCTGAATGCCTGTGCCGTGGCTGGCGAGAAACGCATGCGTGCAACGAGCGCGCGCGCGCCATCGACGTCGTCGTCGTCGTCAGCGAGCAAGTGGAGTCACTCTCACGAAGCATTAAATTTTATACGCCGACGTCGTCGTCGTTTTGATTGCACGCTATTGTCGGATAAATTTCCATCGTTTATTATTGCCGAATTATTTCCACGCAACCCACCAAAAGCCAGTGGCGTGGCACCAGCTCTTTGTTATCCTTCTTCGTCACATCACACATACACACATACACATACAGGGACGTACTTCATCAACCTGGTCGCAATTTGTACTATAAATACGATAAAATTATCATTTCCCTGTTTGTTTGTTTGTTTACTATATTCCATTCAGAAATGCTTTGTTTATTTTGCCAAATAAACAAGGTTGATCGGTCCTCTTCTCGCATACATCAGTTTGATGTGATATGGTACGCATTTCGTTAGGAAAAAATTTGGGTCGAGTGTAAAATGCTTGGGGCACTTCTCCGATGCGTGTGTAGAATGGTGGGACCACCAAAAAAACAATTCTCTCTGGGTTTCTGAACGAACCGGAAAAAATCAGCACAGTATACCAAAAAACGCGCTTATTGATGAGTTTGGTTGCTGCCGCCTGTGATGCTGGTGCATTTACAGGCGCATTATAGTTTCACAATCCATTCAGTACCACCGGACGGACGTTCCTCTTTTTGTCCATTTTTCTCACATGGTACGAAGCGCCACCAACTATGGGATGCTGTCGTATTGATGACCCGCCTCTTCGTGGACGTGTACTCGACTCTCCGAACTACAATATAATTCATTCACGTTCACGTATTCGCCGATTGACCGATATAGTAGGAAATAATGATGAGGTTTCGAATCGATAATGATACTCTTGTTTGTAAACTGCATAACAAATTAAGGTGATTGATAAAAGCTGTCCAATTAGTTGAAGAGTCATTGAAACTATTTCGAATAAGATAGATAGAAGACGACATTTTCTGTTGAAAAATGAGGAATTGTCCGAATTTGAAGACCAGAAGATATCCAAACATCAAAATCAATATATTGAAGATGGATAGTTAAGCCCAAAATCAAAGTATCATTACTAATGGATAATTACACCAATACGACCGTAAATTGAAGGTGATGAATTTGAATATTCCTTAAACGATCTATTAATAGGTCATGAATGACCCGTCTAATGGGAATGCATCCACAAATCACATACGCTATATAATTGCGAGTCCAAAGGATGCATTTTATCGCATGCCTCTGCTTTAATAGAGCGGGGATTGCCATATTGATATGCTAACGAGTGCTCGCTTCCGTTCGTCTCGTCCCAGTCGATTGAGACTCTACATTGGCACTCTTGGCTCACGACCAATGTAACAACACGACGGTATCATGCGTAACCAACAGATATAGAACAAGTGCGTCCCACACACACACGGAAACAACCAGAGCGGGAAATGAGACACAGCCAGACATGCATATGTATATGTGAGGCTATTTTTTAATTGCATAAAAAGTGTAGTTAAACATGCAAGGACCGTCCTTGAACTTGAACTGACATATGATCATTGCGCGCCGCCCACTTTACTTTGTTATTATGCAATCAGCTGACGAGCCGTGACGTCAAACACTTGCCGGCAACAACCAGCCAGCCACAAGCAAAGTATGTGTGCATGGAATGTGCAGAGGAGAGCTCGACGACGGAACTATACAGAGATCTCGTTGGGTGGGTGGTGGAGGCGGTGGTAGCGGCGGTGGCGTGGCCCTCAACGCTCCAAACGCACACAGCGCGTCAGAGGGGTGTAGTATTGTATACACACAAACGGGGGTTCGGCCACCTTTTGCCCAAGAAGATGTGTGCGGGGGCGGCACGCACACATTGCCATTTATATTATGTCTACTTGGATGCCGGCGATGCTCACTCACCCCGCACATGATGATGTTGCCGCCTCCCATGCGATGTGTGTGCACCCACCTTGGTTCGTTTGATTCAAGTGCCACCACCACCCCCGCGTGGTTGGTGCACGCCAACGAACAACATCAACATTGGTGCTGTCGACGTGGTTGACAGTCGAGTTGGGTAGGTGGCTGGCTGGCGAAACGCGAACGAAAGTTTTTGCCTGAATGAACCTCGAGTGTGACAGCCCTTTGGAAGTTTACGAACTTTATACGATACGAGACGACGACGCCGACGTCGACGACGACGATGAAGGCAAAGGAAGACTCCTGGAAATCGCATTTGAATGCTATACGCGAGTTTATAGTGACACATTCCATACTCGATGCTCCTCAATTGTTGTTTGTAAACTTGGAAGTTTACCCTCCATTTCTCTACGCGTGTCGAAGGACATCAAGATGCGATGGCGAACGAGTAGTAAATTGAAGCGGCGATAGGCAGCCAGTCTTCTTCCCAGAAGGAGGAAACACGAGAAACAATGAAGCAGGAAGGATTTATTTGATTGTCGTTGAATATCTTGAATGATAGTTTGACTTTGATAGTTGTGGCTGAAGAAGAAGAACTTGCGCCAAAACATCTTCCAAGGATTTTATGAAGAGTATAGATACGACTCTGGATTAAAGGCGTCATGTACTTGTCCTCCACAATTTATGAACCAGCATGGTTTCACTGTCGCATTTCTTTATCGATTTTGCACTACACTACAACATAATGCATTCCACAACGAGGCACATGGAATTCACTTTCATTTCATTTTGTATAGAATCGAGTTGGCTCACAATGCAATATTTTGGACAGTTGCTGCTCTTTTGTTGCACATCCAATTTACCAACCCATGCATACTCCTCTTTTCATCCATGGTAACGAATTTACCACACTTTATTGTTTGTTGAACAATACTTGGTTTCATTGCATTTCGTTTGGGTTCTTGTAAACAAACCAAATTATTCGGATTTATCATCTATCAATGAATCCATTCAGCATTGGAATTGCAATCGGAAGTTGCGGAAGCGGGGAGTGAATGAAAGAAGTATAACAAGGATTTACTTGATTTATAATATTGGGCAACTTGTATCCTTCGATTTGGAAGTGAAGTGGCGATACAATGGGACCAAGATGGAAAACCCATTCGAGTTTTCGCCTTGCACCAACCACATTGGAAACCATCTACGAACACATTGAAGGCCCTCTCGAGTTAAGCGCGTACGCATACGTAAACGAGTCGCCGCTAAATATATGTATGTGAGGAAGTGTTGTGGCACATTGTGTGCGGTAGGTCAGTGCTGGCCCGCGTGCCGACGACGACGAGAGAAGCCGGAGAAATGGAAGAGACGGGCCTCCCATTGTCATTCTGCGTGTGACCCCTCTCGCTCTCGGGTCGACCTCATAAATACTAATTTATTGGCTACCTGATGCTTATCATGCGCGCCCGTTCCGCCACTTTAATTGTGTCACTAACTCGGCTTAATGTTTTTTTCTTTTCGTCTTCCTCCTTTCTTCCCTTGACTGACACATGGTTTCTGATTTCAGATGCCGCCTGGCTACAGTCCAGCACCGAGTCCAGGCTACGGCGAAGGTAGAGGCGGCTGGCCGGGCCCGCCAGTGTCGGGACAGCATGGACCCGGCAGTCCAGGACCACCGCCCTCATCGGTACCAGTCAGTCAACCCTCGCCGCAACCCTCGCAACCGCCAAGTCACTCGCCGGGACCTGGATTACCGCCGAGTCCATCGCATCAGCCACCATCGAATCAGCATCAGGTATATTGTGATACAACTCTCAATCTTTGAATTGGTACTAATTGTGATTATTTCAGGGTTATCCGAATCGACCAGCCCAACCAACAACTCCTAATGCACATGGCCCTGACCAAGCGGTGAGTCTCTTATCTGAAGGTTACAACTTGATGATGATATATCAGAAAATTTGGCGACAAACCTTTATACATCGTTACCCATCGGCAATGCATTCATTTCGGTTGTTGGTTGGCACAGAAGCATGCAAATTGCAAATTGAATGCGCACAGAGCATTTGTTGGTGAGATGGCAAATAAACAAATCGACGTAACGCGAATGCATTCAGCAAACGATTCGCGTCTTTGTTGTGTTTGTTGAGAGAAGGTTGTCATTCGAATGGCATGTCGAATTCGTTGGCTCGTTTCATAACGTTTCGTTATCATCGTCTCGTCAGCGTTTTGCACGTGTTTCGCATGGTGCACTATGGTGATGGTACCCACCACGACGCTACGAAATGAACAATTCGTCGGTGCGGAACAATTCGATGGTGTCGCTCATCCATCTCAATTTGCGGCGCCCGCGCTCTCATCAATCGATTTCGCATTATGCGTTTGAATGCCGCCTCCAAAGCTCTGGCATAAAGACCAGTACAGTAGCGATGCAACCTTGTACAGCAAAATTGCCGGTACAATCTTTACGGCGCTAATGATGATGATCCAAATCCGCCTATTACAAGTTGAAACAAATTCCAAATAGCGACCGAAAGAGAAATTGATTCTCAACGTAAAAACGTAAATTCATGATGAATTTGTAGAAATTAAAAGTCTCCTCGCAATATCATGAAGAATGGAGGGAACTCCACGAATTAGCAGACGACGCGTCTATAATTATCGCGGAAACAATAACACTTTCGATTGCATTACGTATTTTCAGACTTTATCGTCTCGCTATTATTAGCGAAACGTCACAATTACGAACACAGCGCGTACACGGACCACTGGCAATGACCGGCCATTGAAAGTAAACAACAAATCCTTCATCATATGTGTATTATGAGCCGTATGTAAATTAAGTTTACGCAGAGAGAGACGAGGAAGCAGTTCGATAAAGTCGATTGCATATTTCGTTTGGTTGCAATGCGTGTCAATTTACATAAGAGCGCCAACCAACTCATTTGTGTCTTTGACAATGACGATACGACTGTCGCATATACACACTCACATACAAAATGTAGTCCCGATTCAAGATCAATGATTTCTCAGCGATCTCATTGCGCTCAATATGTGTATGTGCACTTACAACTCGCCCCGATGTTGTGGCACACAGCTCGCTCATTACGCAATCATGAATAATTAGAATTTTGCTCTTGACCTGCGTTCCGTTTCGTTTCGTGCTTGCCTGATGTGTGTGTTGGTCGTAATCTACAGGTTTTACGACGTCGACACCAACGTCGTCGACGTCGGAAAAATAAACAAAGCAATTATCAAACAGGACTTGAGAAATGCAAGCGGCATTATTTATCTCCTGGCTTCCACGTTATGTAACTCGGCGCACAATTGCAATTATTATCGAATGCACTTTGATATGGACTTCCTGTTGTCCGATTGATGCGCTAATTGTAAGTGCAATTGCATGTAGCCCTCTGCTGATAGGGATGTGATTTAAAATCAATGCAGCTAATTAAGTCACTGATAGGCGGCATTTCATTAACCTCATTCATTGCTTTCGTCGAATCGCATATAAATAGTTTCATTCAATGCAAATAATTTATGGTTTTCCGCAAGTTCGATCAGATGAATATCAACCTTGATCTTGGTGGGTTTTTGCAAACTCCTCTTCTACCATCGGGGTTTAATTGACGCAATCTGGTATCGAGCTTGAAATTACGCCATGCGTTTTTATTTTTGCTCGCGTACAAATTAAGCAACTTACATCCGACTAATTGACATTAAAATAAAACATTGCTGCTGTGTGTTTGCTTCTTCGTCGCGGATGCGAATAACAGTTAAATGTCATTGCGCTCACTCGGTCCACTCCTCTCACAACTGTCTTCTTTGCTTACACGATGCCCGTAATGGAGACTATAGGTGTATATATATAGATTGGAATTTGCTGGACACATTATATTTTATTCGAGTCGGGATCATTTCAGCATTGCTTTTATGGCATTTTCCGCGGCAGACTCCGGCAATAAAGGAGTAATTCCGCTCAACTTTTATGGGACCCGTGCCCGTGCAGCTCGCGCCAAAGCACCACCGACAGCAGTAGCCTACTCTAGAGAAATAATTTAGTAAAACAGTAACCGAACGACCGAGACAAACGCTGTCTGTTTCGCACTGCTGATGTTGTTGTTGTATTGTTGCTATTGCTTCTGGAAGAGAAGAGCATGGTGCAGGTTTACGTTTCATCTCCGAGAATGGGAAAACACACCGCGGACAAATACGAGTCGCAATCAAAGATCGCACGGTGCGGTATTTACTGATCTCGTCGCAAAATCGTTTCTGCCATTCTCTCAGAGTCTCAATAGTCGCTCTTGGTATCTACCAACGGGTTGCTGGATGGTCCTGGGTGCGATTGAAGCGATCAAGATTTAATTGTACGTGCTTCTAATCTTCGCTGACCCATCTGGCTCTCGTAATTCCAGCGCTGCTGTCGCATCCGAAAGCCTTTATTATCACTGACAGCGCCGTGATGTCTGCGCGCACATTTGGAGCCCCAATGAATTTACAATTAGTATCGGCAGAGTCATCTCACTCTCTCTCTTTGTCCGTTCGTCCCTACCGCTCTATTAACTAGCTGATTGATTGATTGTCTAATTAATTATCTATGGCGTACATCTCATTGCATTAACTTTAATGTGTGCACACAGCCGATAATAACTCACGCATAGCTTTCATTTACATTCGCATTTACCTTTAATACTCAATTAGTTATTAAATTTCATTCAGAATTCAAGTGGGGTTATTCAGAAATTCCTCACTTTGTTGAAAACTTGCTAGTTTCATATAATTTGTTGTTTCTTTTTTCTAATCTTGAAGACCCGAGTTATACTTAAGCCCCTTTAGGGTTCAAACAATAGATACATCAAAGGTCCAATTGATTAGATTGGATAAAGTATTCAAGGAAAAAAAAAACAAAAATTTTGATCTAATATCTGCGAATGCAAACTACATTTGAACCCGCCCTAATCGCACTATCTATATCTCTTTGATCTACTTGACGGTTTCTGGCAAATTCACTGAAAGAGAAAGAGAGACAGAATGGAGAAGCATAGCAACCATCGAAAACAATACATTATGGTGCTCTCCAGAGTGTACGTATACTATGTTTGCGCGTTATAAATGCACGCCTGGCCATGGCTCTCCTCTCCAGAGCTCCAGCAAGCAGCAAACGGATGGGCTCACCATAGCCCAGCTATATCTATATGGCTATAAAGTTGTTTCCCCGACGCGCTGCCACGGCAGCATGGCTATAGCCGGTTGTTCGATAGCAGCCTACTCATTCGTTCCGTTCCATCCGCCATCTTGCTCGCACCCCTTGGCGCTGGTTACCATGCTGCCTGCCGACCGCTTCGTTGTTGCGGCACGAAAACGCTCTCTTTGTATCTCACTCTATCCCCCTTTGCGCTCGCTATCCGCGTCCGGCCTTTCGCGTTCACCACGCTTGAAACGAACGAAACTTGTTCGTTGTTGGGCCTCCTCGTCGAACAGTGTTGCCGCGTCGGCTCCCGCACTGCCGTGCTGCGGCTGCCACCCAGCCCGTCCTCGTGATGAGGCGGCTGGCTCCGTATTGATTCGACCCGCCGCCGACGAACGGCAACGCCGCACACGACGCTACAGTACACTGCACTGCATTTAGCCGTTGGTTGCCGCGTTGCATTGCATTAGCAGTAACCAGCGTGCGGAGCGTGTGTTGCCATTAGTGTGCTGCGCTCTCTTTCTAGCTCGCCTGCCAGCTTTTGCCTCCGCTACGTACGCGCTATGTACATGCTATATTCAACGCGGACTCGTGATGCTATAATGCCATCGATGGCTGGCAACTTGGTACGTTCCTCACTCTCTTCGTCTCACTCGCGCTGCGCTCCACGAGCGCCTGTTTGGCTCGCTTTGTTTGCTGAGCCAGTCACCCAGGACGTGGACATTCTCTCCACTCACAGAGAGAGAGTATATTCCTTCGATGCCCCTCCATTTATCATTCGACGGAGCTTTGTGTGCGCGCGGCCGTATTTGAATGATATATTCATTTTAAAATGCATTTCTTATAGCGAAATCATTACATTCCTCGCGTCCACTGCGCGACAAATCCATATTTCGTTTTTTCCCTTCCGTTCTTGCTGTGTGTACTACGCTTGTGGAAAGACTACATATTGGGTGGTGGACTTTTATAAAATTCGATTTTCTGCAGGCAACCCTCTGCTTGGTCTGGGCCCGTCCGAAGAGATAACAAACGCCTGGAGAGCGGCATCGTCGGCGTGTTGTTGCGCTGGCCGTCGAGGCGCACTGCATTGTTAATTAATTAACTTCACCGGATGTGTCTCAAACTCTTCTTCTTCTTCTTTTGGCGCGTTCGTTTCGTTGCAATTCGTAGCAGGTGGTCCCCAGGCGCAAGATCATCTATCTATGGGGCTGTCTTCTCATGGGTCCTTTCTTGGTGGGTTGGAAGAAAAAAAAAACAGAGAGACATAACTTTATCAAAATTGTCCATTGTTATCCATAAAGGTTCAATTTTGCAACTTTGTTTTGGGGATTCTGGAGATGAGTCTTACAAAATTCTTGAATTTTCAAATTTAACAACCCTCTTCTTTAACAACTTTTGTTGTCATAAAGTATAGAAACAAGCTAATTAATCAGAGATGCATTTCAATACAAATTTTCTTTGAATCTAGACTTTAATCAAAACAAACCGGTATCATATCACATGCCCACTATCTTCTTCTTTACCAGCGAAATATAACTCGAGGGTTGAATGGTGGTGAATGTGCTCTCGTACTAATAGAACGACGACGTTGGCGGTGACGGTGGAAATAGCGTAGTAAACTACGCTGCCGCCATCCCAATGTTGAAAGCACGTGAGCTTCTGCTACTGCTGTTGGCGGCTGGCCTTCTCTCCTCTGTACTCTCATCTGTTTGCGAACTGAACTTGAATTTACATTGCGATTTGTACAACGCCGGCCGAGGCTGGTTGGTGGCTGTGGGGGTGGGTGGTTTAGCAGCGCCGCTACCCCTACATCTCATGCCACCCATGCCGGAGGGCTTTTAAGGTCAGGGTTAGGTTGCTCGTTCCCGTTTTCGACGTAATGTCGATCTCTCCGCATACACAAGTATGGTTGAGGAGAGCAAAGGAAATGAAGCTGTATGTACTCCGAATTGTAGACTAGACCTTGTGCAATGAATCCACTACCAGTGGTCCTCAACACCCGATTGTTGCACGCGTAGCGACCCCCTACTTTGGGGGTCACCCCATATTTTTTATTGTTTCGTGCGAAGGATATGAAATGCAACCCACTGGGTTCGGTTGCTGGGATTTTTCACATCCAAGGGGATGATGCACCCCGTGTATGATTACATAGGACTCTGGTATGGATGTTGAGGGCCCATTTCGGTTCAGTGGTGACACAATTGAGTTTCGCATTTGAAGGTTACGTCGATCATGATGGCAGGAATTCGCTTTGGTGATTTTTCTTTTCCTTTCTTTCTTTGTCGAATGCAATACCACCCCACGGGCAGAGATTATCTGGAGCGCGCATGCTGTGGGGAAAGTTGGGGAAATGAACCAGAAATGTTCGCAATTGATTGCTACTCATATTTTTTCACGTGCGCCCTTTATATTTGCAAATATTGAACGCGGATATTATATTTCAATGCAGCACATTTCCACTGGAAATTTGTTTTTGATTCGTCGTGAAGTTGCAAAGTGATTAGAATGAATAAACGCACTGCAACCAGGCGGAATTAAAATTGACATTGATATAGAATATGCAATTTGTAACTACCATTTGCTGATTGAATCGAAACTATCGATTTTGGTTATTTGTAACTTTGCTTTATTTTGTCAGTAATTAGTACCTACAAATTGATTTCGTGAAATGATTACTCCCACTATTAAAACTTTGTGTATAGTTGTGTAGTTGCAACATTACGATTTTTTGATACGTTTGTACAATTTGTACGTTAAATTGAAATGAGGCTATTTCAGCGTGCAATTAGCACTCGAGTAATTTACGCGAGTAATTTGCCCTTTTGCAAACGCTTCAACCATCCAATTCAGTGCGTATTATGTAGCAGCACTTTTTGATAAACTTCGTATTTCATTTTCATTCTCTGCGCACTTTTGTGCAACAATGTGTCGAATGTTGTGTGCATACATTTTGAGTGAAGCCCATCTTCAATGCTGCAGCTATCTCGTTGTAAAGAGTAAAGAACATTGGAGTGCTGCTTCTCGGTTCATTACTACGAACGCATTTAATGGTCGGCCGTAAACGCGGGCAATAAAATATTTTATAAGTAACTAATTGGGGTGATAAAGTTTGCTCGATTTCTTCAATTCTTCATTTTCTCCACTAGACTTCTTTGACCATATAGGGTGAAATTTATCTGTCAGTGACCCTTCTGAAATCACCAGGTACCCTTCAGATACAATTACCGAATCAAGGTGCCAAAGATAAAGATACCTTTTTGGGGTCCATTACCTTTTGTTATCAAACAAGTAAAAAAGCGCAGTGAGGATAAATTGATTGATGGAATGAAGCGAGTTGTGTGTGTCGACGTATTTGGGTTATTTATAGGTTGAATGCGTGCGTCACATGCACGAGCATTCGCGCGCGCGAGATGGAAAGTATCAGGAATCGACGACCGATCAGCTGATCGATATATCTTCAAAGGGATGCCGAGCCATGCCATGATGACGATGATGATGGCTCCGAGACTTTAACCTCGCACATGGAACACAAAGTTGTAGTAGTTGTGCGGGCATGCCTCGTTTATGAATAATGTATTCTCGTGTGCGCGCGCGAGTAATTTGTTTGTTTATACGGATCAGCTGATGCACGTTTGGTTTGGTTCGGTTTCGGGCTGGCATGTTGTGCTCTGCTTTCGCGCTCGTTTGACTTTCGGAGATGCATTCGCTCTTGTTTCAATGACGGGGGCCGCGGGTGGTTGTGGGCGCATGCATAAGGTGTACGACGCTACCAACTACCACACTGTTTTCGTATCATCAGGCTTTCCGTATCCGGCGTATCATATACAACCCACCACCTACATGTATATAGCCCAATTCAGAGTTGGTTGAGAGAGTAGTATCCTCGACATGCACACATCTCTCCGAGCCGAGAGAGGAGCACCACGCTCACGTTTCCCATTTAACTGTAAAATCATTTCCCTTTCATAGCCAGCCAGTGCAACGACGTTGGCGGCGGCTGAACTCTCCTCTTCCTATATGTGTATGTTTTGCATCGACCGATGTGCGTGCAAAAGCACTGTTTGGCAGGCGGCGAAATTTATTGGCAATCGCGCCCGCCATCGATTGTAAACTTGCAACCGAAGTTTATTTGATTCATGCCATCGCGTCCTCTCTTCTTCCTGTCTATCAGTTTTGTTTTGTAGACAAGTTGTGGTGTGACATAGTTTCTCAATCATTGGTTTATTTTTGTTTTCCATGCAAATTTTACTCACAGCTGAGCCGAATAAAGTCATGTATTCAGCTTTTGCGCGCAATTTCGCGAATTGTAGTGCGTTCCGCGTTGTGTCTACTGTCTCCACAATTGAGTACAAAGTATGTACAACATGCGGTGATAAATATGCAAAGCTTGAAAGTGCCCGAGAGAGTAGAGAGTAGGTTTGGGTGCGCTCTGTGTATGGTGGCATCGTTTTGCATTGCATTGCGAATTGCATTGTTTCGCGAGGCGTGCACTGTTCGCTCATTCGTTCGTTCGTTCGTTTAATCTATGAACTTGTTTATTGTGACGGCTATACTCTATCCATCATGTCCGATGCGATACGGCGAAACGGGGCTTCGCATCGAAACGACCTGTTTCTGCATTCACGACGCGCATCACATCGCAATGCATCAACGCGCGCGCAAATCCATTGCCACATTGTTTGCCTGGTTGAATGGACCTCTGGATGGGACCATCACCAATCACCATCACCACCAGTGGTCAATTGCATCTATTAAAATTCGTATAAATATGAAATCCAATTAACATTGATTCTTTCAGGTCAGGAAGTATCCATTTTATTAGGTCAATTATCAATTCAAAGTTCATTTTTATACAAATTTTTGATAACAATTCAATGAAATTAGATCAGAAACGTGGAAATCCCAACCCATTTTCTAAGAAACCAGTCTCGAATCATTCAAACGACCACGAAAAACGAAAAAAGTACCATACATCTTGCAGTGAGTCACGATCATAAATTGCCATCATTCAGGACGTGTCAATTCCTCAACTTCTTTGCCATTTCGTTTTTTATCTATCGACTGCTCCCCACGTGATTTCCCAACATGCTCGCTGGGGTGTTATTGAACTTTGTGAAGATCCTCTCGGGTTGAAAACAAATTGGGATCACGACGTGCGCGAACCTACCCTAATGTTAATCTGGGTCAACCTTTTGAACATATCCGCACACATTTACGATGCAGATTCGGTCGGGTGCGATGTGTAGCGCTCGGTTCCTCGTGATGATCATCTTGCTGGCCTCTTTTGCTCCTCCAGAGAGGACGCAATGTAAATTCTAACCAAACATTGCCCGTTTGTGCGGGCGGTCGGTCTTTCGGGCTTACGTAATTCATCCAGTCTGAACGTCGCGTCTACTTTTGCAAGTCTTGGCTTGCTTGGGGTTTGTGCATGACTTTGTCCGTGAATTGAATGCGAGAGGCGCACACTCTCTGAAAAGGAAATACGCATTTGTGTATAAAAGTTCGTTCTACTATCAAACTCTCAAGCTCCGCTTGACGGTTGGCTGCTGTGTGGTGTACACCGCATTGTCGAATAAAGTGTGGCATCGACCACCTGCTGGTGTTTATAGTGTTTATGAATGAGCGTGGTGTTTCGCATAAAACTTGCTGCTTCTGTCGTGTCCTCCATTTATTTCCTTCTTTTCCACTCTTCGCTTCTTTTGTCTGTTTGTCGAGCTTATTTGGCGCTCTTCTTGTAGTAGTACATACACTTGTTCACTCAATGGTGATAGATAACTTGTTTACGGCCCGTTTTGATTTCGTTTGTTATGTATGTTTTGATCAATGAATGAACGCGCGATGGATGGTGATGGAAAAAAGTGGAGTTCCCAGTTTTCCATGCTTGTGTGGAATGTGCAAACAAGTTGGTGATGCCTGAAAGTCTGTTGCTCAGCTGTGCCAATCGCTTCTTTGTTGTTTGTGCTTCTGGTAGGAAATGGAGAATGTGGGGAATGTTGTTTTGTTTTATGGCAATTTTATTGCCGGTTCGCGTTAGTCGGCCGAGAAAGGATGAAGAATACCCTTCGGCCATTGTGACGTAATATCTAGGTAACATTCTGTTTTTCAAGACGTGGAATGACTTTTAGATGGAATCAAATCAATTAACTTTCAGAAGATTCTTTTTTATTAATCTTTTGTTCTTTATTAGTGCCCAAGATTAGAATCAGATTATATGCAACCCTTTCAATGGTATCATTATCCATTTTCACCCACAACTTGGCAGAAAAATGTTTATGAAGTCATTAATAACATGTAATTAAGCTGCGATTCAATTACAATGTGCTGCAAACGAATCGCGCGCTTTGGAAAGTTGCTTGTACTTGGATAGGAAGGATTTTGAGGCATCGTAGTACCGCACATGTATGTTTGATTTATTTTAACGAGAGCAATTTATTTTATCCGCTCCGCTTGACAAATTACTTGTCCTTTGAAAAGCCATAGGTGGTTTTCGTGCGCGGGGCGTTCGCTAGATGATGGCTTTTTATTATTCTACGCGTCGTCCGGCTCTCTAGCCGCCAAACTGTATGTATGATGTGCATGTATGTAGCGCAACAACCGAGTTGCTGCTGCCTGCCTTGCTTCATACATTCACGTCGGTCGCGCAAGTCCATCACGAACGATGTTATAGAAAAGTTGCGACAAGGCGAACCAGCGCGTATAGCGTTTTGCCATACCAACAACATTGTGTTAGCTTTGCGCATAAGTAAGCGTCTACGTCGAGGACGCTGACGACGACGACGACCACGACGACGTCGACCACGAGCTGGGGGCGCTCGCAGGCAGCGAACGAAAAACCGCAGAAAGCGGCCGCATAACAACTGCCAGCAAATACAGTAAAATATATATTACGTGCATTTCGTGGCTTGGTGCTTAGTATTATTGTTGCCATATCGTTGGGAGTTATAGTATGGGTATGGCGAGGAGTTGCATGACTCGGCATACGCAGCACACTCGGCTGCCCGTTGCGTTTTTTCCTCTGACTCCTATAGCCAGCCAGCCAGCCAACCAGCCACAGTACGTGGTTCGTTTCGTTTCATAATAGCTGCAGGAGCAAGCAAGCGACAGCGGCGGCTGTAGCAGCGTCGTCGTCGTCGACAACGAACGCGGATGATGGGGCTTGGTGTGCGCGTCGAGCTTTTTCCACATAGCGCGCGCTATGTGGATGGTGTAGTAGCAGCGCGAGCAGGCGATCTGGCAACTGCGCATGTTGGTTGGTTGGATAGGTGCGGTCGAACGCGAATGGAGGAACCCCACGGTCGTCCCTTGCTTGCTTGCTGCCTGCGAGCTGCTGGTGGTGCCGCCGCTCGTTGCCTGCCTGCATGTTCATCTTTCTCTAGCCCATACTCGCTCGAATGCTACATTCATTCCCATTAGGCCAAGTGTCGCTCTCGTATTCCAAGCAACCGTTGTTGCTGCCTGCTGCTGCCTCTGCGTGCGTCGCATCGTGTTCGATGGGCTGTGTGTATGCGGGGCCCCTCTGTATGTAGCTCGCGCTACACGAACAACCGAACGACGAACGTAGGGAACGAACTCGACGAGAGAACGCCGAGCGGCTGCTGCCGCTTGTTGTGCAGCATTTTGCTTGCGCGAGCGTTCGAACCGTGCTTCGACGACGACGACAGTCGCCTCGCATTTTGAACGCACGAACCCAAAGCACCACCATCAGCAGCGGCAGCATTGTGTGTGTGCGCGCCGCGCTGTATATTTTCGTATTTCCTTCCATCCAATCGTGGCAGCGTAGAGCGCACAGCCAGCACACAACACACCACGCACACGCTTCTCACGGCGCGCGCGATATTTGCGTTTTCGACGTCGACGGCGTTCTCCTCGCGCGTTGCATTGCATGCGTACGAATTGGGTTCGCGTTCGTCGTTCGTTGTGCGCTGTGTGTGTATGTGCGATCATGGAAAATTATCGAAAACATTCGCGTTATCATTTCAAATACAAGCTGTAGACGGTTGTGTATGTGAGTGCGATTCCTGTGAGCGGCCGTTTTCGTGCGAAAAAAGGTGGAAATAGAATGAGTATGCGTTTTGGCCGAACGGCTATTTATACGATTGTGTGCAACAAAGAGACAAGCTCATCGTCAACGACGACGACGACGACGTCGTGCCATGTGATTGTTGTGTGAGCCCCGTAATCCTCGTGGATGTATACTCTTGGTGGGTTTATCGCTTCGTGGAGAGCGTCCAGTGAGGTTCAACCTTCTTCTTCGCCGTTGGAAATTCGCATTTATCTCGCAAGTGAGTGCTTCTGCTACTGCCAGCAGATATGTTGTTGTAAACGCCGGACGTTGTTCGTTGTTTGTTCGCTTGGATGCAGTTGGCGAACGTGTGAGAGGGACTCTTGTGCACGTCCACGTCGTGAAAATCCCGCCAACGCTTCACCATCATCATCGTCGTCGTCCTCGTCACCTTTTGTTGCTTCGCCATCGTTGCCGTCGTGCAATCGTGGGGTCGCTACTTTGTATTTCATACCTTCAGTAACCAACAACTCTGCACATTCTTTGTGCCTTTTCACCCTTGAAACAAAGAAATTGTTGGTATCCAATCACATACCAACAATTTCAGAATGATTTGTCTCACGAGTTGCAGCAGCATCTGGCGAACGCCTAAGAAACGTTGTTGCTAATTTCCAACTCTCCCAACAGCATCTGCTAAATATAGCGCCGGCGTGAAGTACTCAGAACGCACAACAGCCAGTCTTTATCTTATCGCCATCAGAAGTTCTCTCCAAATATTCGTGAAACTGCGAAATTATTATCTCGACGCTGCTTTTTGTATCATCATATCATCGAATGACTCGAGCACCTCTCATCGTTTTAAACACTCCATTTGCAACAATCTCATCATATCTTCATATTCGTTTCCGTTTTTGATGCTACTTGACTTTTGTTTTGTTATTGAACTGAATGTTGCAAATGAAAATAATATTGACCCAGCGAGGAGTTAATATTGCTGGGAAATTACATGGATTGCATGTAATTGCCTATTTTATGGCAACTCGTATCGTTTAGGGACCTCGGCATTGCATAATAAACAATCAAAGAACGCGTTAATTAAATATTAATATCAACGTTAATAGTTACGTTTTATTTACTACCTGCGAGCTCAGCCGGTTATGTTGCGTTTACATATTTCAATTCATAAAAGTCAATGAATGTTTTATCAAAGAGAAAAGTACGATGCGCATAATTATTTATTAAAGTGACATTTCCATGTTATTTTTTATAATTAACGAGCGGGAATAATCCACAAAATATATGAGTTCAATCAATCGATTAAAAATATCAGGTGCAGGAAATTTGTTTAAATATTAGACGCACATGAAACATTAACGTTTTATGGTCCATTGTAGGCATCACGCATAAATCCGCGATTGTTTGCAACTTATCTGGTGCGATTCGCGGACGCGATTTATGACTGGGACGTGATTCCTTCAGACTCCGAACATTTATAGGAGAAGCATGCCGAATGTTGGTTGCTACTGATGCTACCGAGGTTGCAACCTAGTGCAGATTCGTGTTCGATTGCGATGCATTCTGGTATCGTCCTTGTCCCCATTAAGGTCACCTTTTAATGGACATTTAAATTTCTGAATATGGGTAACCTGTTTTTGCTCTGTTTATTTGTGTGCTACTGCTATGTTTGGATTGCATAGGAACGGACGGGATGGTGATATTCCTGGATGCCATTTGCATTCGTCGTCCAAATCAGGTTGTTCCGGTTGAGTTATTGCAGCCGATGCAATCGGTGTAATCTCTCCCCATGTAAATTATTCGTGTGGTATAATTGTTATTGAAATATAGAATGCAAATCCGGATGCGGCATATTTAAATATTGGACGCGAATATATGCACTTAATTAACCGATGGCCAAATTTGATGGCGGAATTTTGTGGATTTGTTTGGCCAATACAATACACACGGCGGCATGTTTAATGAGAAAAGTGGTTACGTATTGCGGGGCAATTAATGATAAACAACCGAAATGAATGAATGCAATTTGTGCCGTTGTTAAAAATAACTCCAAAAGCTATAAATACTCCCATTCACAACACGTTGTTTGTCGATCTCCTTGTAGAAGGCATCATTGCTAATGCGTGTAATGTTGATTGCAGGATCTCAGCGGGGGTAATAGCAATGATAGTTCAGGAGGTCCGGCTCCTGGCACGCCGAATTCGCAGGGGATGAGGCCGACGCCTTCCCCAACAGGTTCGACTGGTTCCAGGTCCATGTCTCCAGCAGTAGGTGAGTTGAGCGTCAGGAGAACCTAAGAGCAACAACAACAACAACAACAACAGAAAAACTAAAGATTTAAACGCAAAAGCGAATGCCGAACGCCGCAAATTCGTAGACGATTGTTTTATTCGCCGCAAAACACGTGGTTTTGATGTGCATCTCTGAATCACGATTACAAACCCACCACGTGTCGTCTCTCCATCCTCTCCTCCATTGACTGCTCTCGCGGATGTTCGATAAAATGCGGGTCTCCTCAACATTGACCTACATTTTACTACGAACATTCCGGATTTTACCCTAACCAGGCGGCGGCAGTAGTAGAGAAGCACGAGGACGTGCGGGTGGTTGAGGTGGTTGGTGCAGGAGGAGGAGGAGGAGAAGGTGGCGACGACGACGACGGGGGCGTCGGGTTCACAAATACAACTCGAGCCACCCACCGCCATCCAGTCAGCAGCCGCCCCCAAACACCCCCACAGTTGAGGCCATCGCGCCAACTATATATTCAACGGCGGCGGCGGCGGCGGTGGTGGTGCCTGCCAAGTCCAGAGCCCATCCAGTCAACACGTCTGCGATTTGCACAGCACAGTGTGTGCACCTCGCCGGTGGTGCAGTAAAGCGGGCTGTGGTGCTAAGCCACCCTTATCCCCCGATCCCCATTTATTCCCCAAACCTACATCCTTTATGTCCTCGTATTAAATAATAAAATAATACTACATCCCCAGTACCACCGTGTGTACGCCAACAATTCTGACTGACGGCATTTCCAACGTGTCAGCATTGCCACGTGGTGATCCGCCCCCATTTGCTGATATGTTGCACATTGTGAATGTTGATATAGTCGATTTAAGATGCAGGATCATTTAATAGGTGCAATGCAATATATATACAAATCTTTATTAATTTCAAAAATTTCATAAATTAGTTTCAAATATTTTGTTTTTTCAAGTTGGTAAGTCACAAATTGCCCTTCGGTGTAGATATGGTTGGCGGCGTTATTGGCAAAAGCAGCATCGAGTACACTAAGCGAGTAAAGCGAACGAGCGAGCGCTTTTTGGTTTATTAACCGGCAAGGAGCGGCGGCTGAATCGCATATCGATCGTCGCTACGATGAAGGCGGGATGCTACAATGCACAGAAATATTATAACGGCTACGAGGTACGCCGCTGCTGAACGGCACCAACGACGACGACGACGACGATGCCGTCTCAACGTCTCAACGTCATTGAATTGAAGCGTGCGCTTCGTTCGTTCGTTCGCCAGCTTGTCGTCGTCGTCGAATAATATCACATTGGAGTTTGCAATTCCAATCGCATTCTATTTTATCGCCTGTTCCAGTTGCTTTATTAGCTCCTATTGAGGCGATTGTAAAATATTCACAAATGTCTCTTGTGGTTTCGTCCACCACGTCGCCGACGAAGTCATCGGTCTTACGAACACAAATTGTTGTTGTGTGCTGTAGCGCAACGGTCGGCTTTCGCTTGTTGTTGTTGTTGTTGTTTAAATCCAATCGTTTTTTAGGTGCTTTGTTTGTAACGTTGACTAATTTTTTGGTGGTTGTCTATTGTAGGCCAGCAAAACATTCCGATGCCTCCGCGTCCCTCCAGCGGCCAATCAGATGGTAGTGGATCGACGCGGATAAGTCACTCGCCGATGGCGACGCAGGGCAGCTACCCGCCGCCGCACATGCACGCCGCGTACAAGGGCCATCCGGGCATGGTGCAGCCGGCTGGCGGCCAGCAAATGTCGCTGTACCAACCGGCGCAGTACCAGCAGGGCGGGTATCCGGCGCGGCCGCAGTACCCCAGCCAGGGCTACTGCCCGCCGACCTCGCAGCCGCCACCGCCCAACAACAGCATGCCGCCGCAGCAGCCGCAGCCGTACCCGAACCGCGCCGGCCCCGGCGGCAACCACATGGGCAACGCGCAGTTCCCGCCGTACCAGCAGCCGTGGCCGGGCGGGCCACCGGTGGGTGGCGGCGGTGGTGGTGGTGCCGGCAACCATCTGCCCGGGCCGGGCGGCAAGGGCAACGCTGGCCCGCCGCAGCCGCCAGCGCCCAACTCGCCCTCTTCGGCGGGCGGGCCGCAACGACCGCCGCACTACCTCAAGCAGCATTTACACAACAAGCTCGGCTTCGGCGGCGCGCCGCCCAGCCCCAGCCCGCCGACGAACTACCACATGGGCCCGCCGTCGGCCGGCCATCACACCGGCATGGGTCCGCCGCCGTCGATGGGTCCGCCGAACATGCCGCCGGCGACGAGCCCGCTCCTACCAAATAACCATCCGCACGACGGCGGAGGTCCGATGCCACCGCCGAGCTCGACGCCCAACTCGCACCATCCGCTCGGTGGACACGAGATGATGGATAATGGGATTACAACGACGGCTGCCGGTGGTATGGCCACACATGTGACGGCCGCCTCCGGAGGGTCGGTGACGTCGGTGGTCACCACCGGGCCAGATGGCACACCCATTGACGAAGGATCCCAGCAATCGACGCTGTCCAATGCTTCTGCAGGTATAGCAAGCATTGCTTCGGACATTCAACATTTATTACATGTACCACCTTTTGCAGCGTCAGGCGAAGATCCCCAGTGTACAACGCCAAAGTCGCGGAAGAATGACATTGGGCACTATAGCCATCCCACAACGCCACAAAGTACCGTGCCTTCACCGGGTGCTGCAAGTATGAATTCGATACACGACGAATTCGAGAATTGCAGTCCAAGTTGGCCTAGAACGCCTGCAAGCCCAGTAAGTTGTCATTTGTTGTTAATGTTTATTTTACATGCCACAACTTCATCAGCATCATCATATAGCCTCAAAAATGTGTGAACAAATGTTAAACCTTCGTGGTTATTTGCAGGTATTTAACACACATCCGCCACCTCAGGAAACCTACCGTTCAAAGGTTTATATAAAAATTTATATCTTGTTGTTATTATTATAGTGACTCACTAAACCAATTCTAACATTTTTCGCATGCTTGACTTGGTTCTAACAATACTAACCTACCATTTGTTTCGTTTGTGGAAATTCTATCTGCTGTAAATTACTCTACTTTATTTAACAATAATTCTTTCCCTTGCAGAAAACGGACAGTCTTGGCAAGCTATACGAAATGGACGACAATCCAGACCGACGAGGATGGCTGGACAAGTTGTTGGCGTTCATGGAGGAGCGGCGAACGCCGATATCAACCTGCCCGACAATATCAAAGAACCCGCTCGATCTGTTCAAGTTGTACATGTTTGTAAAGGATCGCGGCGGCTTCATGGAGGTATGTGACCTGTTGGAACCGACCACCAGCGAAAGTCTCTAGGTATGAAGCTTCAACATTACTCTGAACGCGTATTGTTACAGGTGACGAAGAACAAGACCTGGAAAGATATCGCTGGCATGCTTGGCATTGGCGCCTCGTCGAGTGCAGCTTACACGCTTCGCAAACACTACACCAAAAATCTGCTGGCGTACGAATGCCAGTTTGATCGCGGCGGCATTGATCCCCAGCCTATTATCAATCAGGTTGAAGCCACATCGAAGAAGAAGAGTGCGAAAGCTGCCTCGGTACCGTCGCCGGGCTCTTCCAACTCGCAAGACTCGTTTCCGGCACCCGCGTCAACAGCCACCTCGATGGACGGCTACGGCAGCTACGGCTATCCACCAGGTAGCAATACCGAATACAATACTCCATCGCAACGCCCGTCCTCGCAGGCAAACGCACCGTCTCCACATGGAGGAGGTAAGAATTCTACAGGGAAATCTCCAACTGGTCGTATAACATTGTGCTCAGCTGCTTCCACAGGCTCGAATCACTTGAGTAATCCACCAGCAGTCGCTGGACCAGGCACGGCCGACAATGTGAATGTGTCGAATCCCTTCGACGACGTCTCGCCAAGTCCTCCACCTCGTGGAGGTCCATTCCCCGGACCTGGACATCCACCATATCCTGCAGGTGCTCCCCCGCGACCGCAAGGTCCAGCATCATACGCAGCCGGAGCACAGAGTGCCACCTACAATCAGTATCCGGCGCCGAGTCCTGGACCCGGTCCTGGTGGTCCACCCGAACAGTATTCGCAATACCCAGGTGGTCAAGGATACCCACCAACACGGCCTGTCTATCCCCCATATTCATCCGAATCCGGTGCGCCTCCAGCCAGTCCAAGCACTAGTCCAGCTGGTGCGCCCCCACCAGGACCACAAGAAGCGTACAATCGCTATAATATGAGCACGGCACCCACAGCTGGTGGTTACCCACCTCGACCCGCATATACAGGCGGGCCAAATGCTCCACCCCCTGTGGTGGCACCTTCACAACCTTCGGCTGGTCCCTATCCAGCCCAGCAAGACTATTATCGACCTGACCAACCTGGTGGCACTACCACGGGGACGTATCCAGGAGGACCGCCACCAAATAAATCGATGCCGCCGCCGTCTACACCTCGACGACATCCGGACTTCTCAAAAGAACAACAGGCAACTCCTGGATATCCTCAATATCCACAACAAAGGCCTCAGATGTATGGTATGTATCAACCAATTTTGAACGCCTCCAACGCAAAGGACGGGTACTAACAGTAACATTTTCAGGCGGTTGGCCAAATAATAACCAGTATCGAGGGCAATATCCTCCGAACACCACAGGTCCAGCGCCTCCAGGTCAACAGTGGAATCAAGGTGCACGCCCTCCAGGACCACCAGGCCAATGGGACCGCTACCCACCAACGAACGCGGGTTATCAACCACCGCAACAAGGTCAACCGCAGTGGTCGCCAATGCCAACACCTGGCGTCGGTCAAAGCTCCCCGTTGAGGCCGCCCATTGGTCCGCGACCCGGTAAACCTTTCAATATGCTGCCTCCTCAGGGCGCCAAAGGCCTCCAATCACCAGCACCAACGACGGGCTCTTTCTCACAAGGGCAAGTACCAAAGCGCGAGATTACGTTTCCTCCAGACAGTGTTGAAGCAACGCAGCCAGTGTTATACCGAAGAAAACGTCTCTGTCGCGGCGATTTAGGCTCGATTGACGCATGGCGGATTATTATGTGTCTACGCTCTGGTTTGCTCGCTGAGAGCGGCTTCGCCTTAGACGTGCTCACCGTGCTGCTCTACGACGACTCCTCCGTCAGCTACTTCGGGCTGGGTCAGTGGCCTGGATTACTCGACCTTCTTCTGGAACATTTTCGCAAAACGCTGAGTGATATGTTCGATGGTGCGTATCCCCCAGACAATAAAGAGAATGAGGTAGGCGCCATTGATCTAGGTGCTGTTGATACACCTATCGACGCGAACCAGCGAACGGTCGTTCTGCAGCGCACTGCAAACAACTTCACGATGCTCAGCCGGAAGGGCATGCCCGTGAAAGTGATCGAAAGAAACGACGATATCTTCATTCGTGACCATCATAAGGATTGGGACACGAAGGGGGACGCTACGAGGATGAATATCCTGGAGGCGATTGCCACGGACCCATGGCACCTGAAGGCCGACCATATTCTTCCCACCTTCCAGGCGGAATTCGGTCGTATACCATTCAATCGCGTGCTGGCGGGCGACAAGCAACCGAACAAAAAGGAGATGCAGGAGGTGGAGACGCACGAACCCAAACCGAAGGAGGACGCCCTTTGCATCGACGAAGAAGCGAACGATAAGAAAGTTGTGGTGAAGGAGGAGGAGCGTAACAATACGGAGGCGAGCAGTTCGCCCCCGCCGACCACGACGCCGCCGGCCGAAGTGATGATTCCAGCGAATAACAATAAACCTTGTGACAAAAAACGTAGGACAAAAACTCTAAGTGATGTGATATCTCGAATTAAGAAGGACACCCCGGACGAAGAGACCAATGACGTCGTCGACGGCGAAACGGATGCGGCGGTCGACGCCACCGGTGGCGAGGTGAAGGTTAAATCGGAGAAGCAGACTGAATGCAATGAGACGGAGGCGGTCTCGGAGGAAGGAGGGCACGTGTCGCCGACGGCGGACGCGAACGCGGTCGTCGATGGTGCCAGTGCGAACGAGGAGGAGAAGCAGACGAACGCCACCGAGGCGACCAATCCGAGTGTAGATCTGAACATGAGCAGTGTGAATGGCGACGGCGATGGCGTCGAGAACGCTGACGTGGCGTGTAAGTTTAAGGTGCGTGATATTGCAGGAACGCTGAAGCGCCGGCGCATGTCTGACTATGAGGATGAGGCGTATACGCGCGACGATGCAAGTCTATCACTACTCACAGAGAGCCAGGACTGCGTAGCAAAACGTTGCGTATGCATCTCGAACATCCTGAGAAGCCTCACGTTCGTGCCGGGCAATGAGATCGAGTTCAGCAAGAGCTACACCTTCCTGGGGCTCGTCGGCAAGCTGCTTCTGCTGCATCATGATCATCCGATACGGGCACAGAAAACGAGGAATTACGATCGAGAGGTACGCTGAAATTTCTAACTTTGAAATTCCCGTTTGTCCTTTCCCACTTTTCAACAATTTTTATTTTTAGGAGGACGCCGACTTTGCGGACTCGTGCAGCAGTTTACAGGGTGAAAGCGAATGGTGGTGGGACTTCCTGCTGCAGATTAGGGAGAATGTACTAGTTTGCACGGCCAACATCGCCGGCCAAATTGATCTTGATCAGTATCCTGAGGAAGTGGCACGACCGTTCCTCGATGGTCTCCTTCATTGGGCCATTTGTCCATCAGCACAGGGTCAAGATCCGTTCGCCTCCGTGGGACCCAGCTCGCTGCTTTCACCACAGCGACTCGCCTTGGAGGCGCTATGCAAACTGTGCGTGACGAACAGCAATGTCGACCTCGTCATCGCAACGCCGCCCTTCTCGCGCCTCGAGCGCTTGTGCGCCGTGCTCACGAAGCATTTGTGCCGGTCTGAGGACCAGGTGCTGCGCGAGTTTTCCATCAATCTGCTGCACTACCTCGCCGCTGCCGACAGCAGTATGGCGCGCGTCGTCGCCATGCAACAGCCGTGCGTCTCGCTGCTGGTCGCCTTCATCGAGCAGGCGGAGCAGAGCGCGCTCGGCGTCGCCAATCAGCACGGCATCGGCGCGCTGCGCGAGAACCCCGACTCGATGGGCACCAGCCTCGACATGCTGCGGCGCGCCGCCTCCACGCTCGTCTTTCTCGCCGAGCACGCCGACAACCGGCCGCTGCTCGTCCAGCAGGAGTCGCGCCTGCTCGCGCTCGTCATGAGCCAGATACTTGACCAGCAAGTGGCGCTGCTACTTTCGAAAGTGCTCTACAAGATATCCCATAGCTAATCTTTTCCCCGTAGGTGTGTTATACGCAAATTGAATGAATTACTGTACAGATAATTAAACCCCCAAATGCCCTTGCAACACTACTTTCTAAGCAACTTTTTAAACGTAAGAGAATCGTGTGTACAGAACCTCCTTCCCTGTATAGGACTCATGACTGCAACGGACTTCTATTTTAGATTATAAAATTAACAGTGTGCTTGCGAAAACAGGAATATTATGTGGTGGCGATATGGAAATGATGCGGGAGTGTGCGAAATTGGCGACCGGAGTCGTTCAGCCAGCTGCGACCGGATGCGAAGAGGCGGCAACTCGCAATTTCGGTGGCAATGGTGGCAACGGCTTGGAAGACGAACGGCCAAATGATGAACTATATTTTTTATTTTAAACGATTTGAAGCGAAAGGTACATGTCGCGCGCCTCAGCACATCATATTGTTTTGGAAACAAATTAAGCGTAAACACAGAACTTACACGAAACAAATACGTTGGATACTATTTAAACAACACGAAACAATTGAACTAATGAAACAAAGCATTCATTGGGCAAACGAACGCAAAATGAAACTTGAGAGACTCAATTGAGAAAAACCGAGATAAGGGGTAGAGAATGAGAGAGAGAAGCATCCGAAAGCAAATTCACAAGAGGTAGCAGCAAGATCAGACACCCATCCCACAATATTAGAGTAAAAAAAATCCATGTACCATTTTGTAAAATAAGGAATTCTTTACGTTGGAAATGTTTAACATCCATTTTACTTATGTATTTATTTTTTATTATTAATTCTTTCTTTTTTTATTTTGACGTGGTGGTTGATGGGTTATATTAGACATGACCGGACTGAGGGGAGCGGCCAATTTTGAATGGCCAACCTGCCATTGGGATATAAATATATATATTATATAAATATATAAATAGATACAGAAAAAAACCAATATACGAATATAAAATGTGAATACTACTAACTAGTTGACTATGTGCTATATACCCTCTTGTAAGTTGGTCATTTACACTCACTACACTTGATAATTGTTAGTTTTGTATGATGGTGTGTTTTTAGGCGATGATGATATTTCGATGAGGCGTATAAAATTGTGAAACGTTAATTGCGAAGAAGAGGGCGAATAGGCAGGCGAAATTTTCATTGTAGATTATAAGCGCGAGGGTATAATCACATACGAATTCGACACTTTGGTTGGTCAACCGACACAACACTCTAGAAGCGCAATTGCAGGGCGCACCATTCGAACATTGACGGCGTCATGTTGTTCCTCCCAGAAACGAAAACAAATTTGCAAACACAAAAAAACAAAAGAAATGAAAAATCTCGTAAACCACAAGACTGAAATACTGCTGGTTCTAGTTACTTATTGTACGAATACGAAATTTGCTGTTTCACGTTCGGCGCGCAGGGGCGGCAAAATGACGGGCGGCTGAAACAAAAACCCACTGAATACAAAATGCGACATGCGATACGAAACCAAACGAAAACAAAGAAAACACAAAAACGTGCGGAATGCAGTGATGATAGGCGTTTATTAAAAATAGTCTTGTGTATATGAATATATCTGGTTTTCTCAGCTCTTGTTTCTTATGCAAAAAAGACAAACACACAAACACAACAAAGAAACTGAGAACGAAAGTAATTAATGCAAATGTTTCAGTCGAAACGGCGGCGTCCTCACATTCAAATAATATGCCTACTTGATTCAAGTTACTTGATTGATTTAGGAGAATGTTATATATTTGTTTGATTGGCTCGATTGATTGCTGATGATGATGATGATAAAATGCACACACCTCAGTGAAATCTTTAAGTTTTTCTTTTGTATTAACTGTGCGAATGCTTTATATATAAATATATATATATATGTCTCATAATGATTAAATAAATGTACAAAGAAAGTACCGCAAAACTAATTGCAACCAAGTATGCTGTTTTTTATACATACATATACTCATTCTATTCATGCAGTCGTGGTGGTATTATTATTATTGTACGGGGGTGACTTGTAGAGTTGACATGTTTTATATGGCGACGTGAATGCAAAAAAAACTAAAGGCACACGACAAAAATGCAAATGAGCGAACAAACATTGTAGACACGCACCTCTTTCACCAGCCCCTTCTTCGGCGGCGAAACAACTACTGTGTATGAATGATACAAATTGTTTATAGAGACTCTTAACGCCTGATAAGAGAGTATATTATATATATAAATAGAATAAACAAGAAAACTATAAAGAATTTAGATGCAGTCGAATCTTAGATGACTCAAAGCGTAGTTTCAAATATGTGGTGATATTTTTCTGGCTGTAGGTGTATAATCCATTTTATGTATGATTGCATTCATTATGAATCAAGAAACTCTATATAAGTAAAACTACCTTGTAAGTTAAGTAAACGACAGTCACACGCCCACACTTACACACACAGAAAATGCTGAATAAATTTGAAACTTTTACTTAACCGGCTTCAGAATCTGTGTGTGCAGTGCAAAAATACCTGACAATGCTGAGACGTGTTGTTGTTGCTGCGCTCTTTTGTTACTGTGTACATATTCACTTAATGCCAGATTCGCTATTTAAATCTCTGATTATAATTAGATAGATGTATTTGACGATGACCACGATGATAGGATATGAGTGAGGGAAGTAAGAAAGGACAAACTTTATTTTGTAATTACAAACTTTATTATTTTTATTGTAAAGCTTTTTTGTATCACTCTTCACACACTCGACTTCTCTCTCTTTCTCTCGCTGGATTTCTTCTCTTGTAGCCTAGGCCCACACGATAGATCTGAAAGATAGATAGCAACAAATAAATAAATTTCATTTTTAAAACAGTTAATTAGATGGGTTTCATAGTTTCAAATTGGATATGTAAGTATTGTATGGGAGGTTGCCTATAGTGGACATCAGAATTGAATTTATTCCATCAACAAAGGTAAGTTATCAAGTGAACGTCTGCAGATATTATATTTTTCTTTTTTGTAGATTTGGTTTGGAATTGATACGAGTTGAACGCGTTTCGTTTTGCATATCATTTGAAGATTGCTGACAAAAATGTGACTCCAGTTTCATGTTTTAAATTGTTCGACGAGGTCTTTGTTTGGAACGTGGTGCTGAATCTGTTACTGGAGGCAGCAAATGTAAGTATAGACAGTTAATTATTTATGAATTATTTTTAGGGCAAAGTTAACAATTGTTGTACATGTAAATTAATTGTTTCTAACAAAAATCATATGATTACGTTAATTATATGGGTAACCAATTATGCATAAGCAATCAGATTTGTGAAATATCCCTTTCTAATGAGCAATTCATATGGGAAATAATAATTTATCGTAAAATATTTCATTTTCAAAAAAACTCAAACACGTTTTCGATTTTCATGTTGCATGGTTCGTTCGCGGAGAGCTGGCAACGCTGCGTCGTGTAGAAAGATGGCGGCCGCCTGCTGCGTTCGCTCGCCGTGCCGCTCGCATACTCCCACTCCACGCACAGCACGGTAACATTTTTCTAGTATGGCGGTCCTGCGGCGCTTGTGTGTCTGTTGTAAACAGTTCGTATGCGCGTAAGAAAATCGACGACGAATTTGCATACATCGACGAGGACGACGACGGCGGCAGCGGAGGCAGCGGTGGCGACGACGACGTCGACGAGGAGGACGCATCGACGCCCGGTGGATGGCCTACGGAGACGCGATCGCTTGGCGTTCTCGTGTGACCGAACTTTGTCGTCGCGAGCGGAAGACTTCCTGCATGGTGCATCGGACAGATGTCTGCATTAACTCATCCAGTGTCAGGTTAGTCTGCTCATTCCAATTCGGCAATTCATGCATCATCCAATTCGACCGTATCAGTATTCGCAATTGCGCGTGCAACGCCATAGCATTCATTTGTTTTCCGTGCGATTGCATTTGTTTGTATCAACAACAAACAGAGTTTCAAGCCGGACGGATGTGATGAGGAGTCGGTCAAATTTGTCGTGTTTCACGTGTGATTGCAACTGATCCCCTGTGTAAATGCAAATACTACAAGGTAAATAAACATGGAGAAGATGTTTTGCTTTGCCTCTCCGTGTTCATGAACACAATGTATGTGGGACAGTGAGTGCATTTACATAATTTAATTAAAGCCATTGTGCTCGTCAGTTTTATGCGTTATGTCCGTATGGCATGCTTGACTAATGAAATGACTTTCTGGTGTTTTAATGAAATACTTGGCTGATTGTGAGCGAATGGTGCATTGAATGGAATGAATTTATGGTTTTAGGTCCTGATCCGACGAAGGGCATTCAGAAACGGCGTGCTGGAAGTATAGGGTGAGTCCCATCATTCTTAGAAATTGAAGAAGCACCTGCACCTGTATATTTCGAAACGTAACCCCATCATCTTCGGGACGGGCTCCTGTGTTCCCGTTTATTCGTTCCAAATGGGTTATATTTCCAACAACGAGTACCACGCTGATAAGATAGAATCCACGAGGAGCTTCAACGTAGACGTCTAGATGGCGGTGCCGGTCGGATTTCAACAATTTACTGGCGAATAAAAGGTAAGCTGGGCAATTACAATTAATTGTCCCGCTGTTACGGATGATAATAGACCACCACGATTATTGATAATTGACAATGACCTAATAGCCATGCTATTAAATGTTGATTAAGTACGGTAATCATGAAGGGATGACTTATTCTCGTGCCATGGCTTGATGCGCTCAATTAAGCGGCCGATTTCGTGCCTGGATGTTTGTAAACGTTTAATTATGGTTAATTGCGACTCCTCGCTTACAATTACAACCCGAAGATGGTAATTTATCATTGGGCGATAACCACACACATTGGAAAACAACGTATCCACTGTACTAATAGATTTTCAGTTTTAGACTTGGGAATTTTGCGGAAATTCGAATTTTACGCGATTAATTAGAGATAGCGGAAGTTAAACATTGGCGAATAAGTTTTATTAGCGCAACTAGGCCCCAAAGTTCAGGCTTGTTATGGGGAACTTCACGAATTTACGATCGAGTCGATGCGCACAAGGCAAAAGGCATATGCCCACAAGACGTTTTAATTTGAAATAATGAGGAGGGTGGTCGGGTGGCGATAACGTTCTCGCGGGCGGCTCTCTGGTGGCGGCATCTTTTCGCTTGTTGCCGTCGTTATTCGTTCGCATCCTTAGGATATGCCTCCAGTCGCGGCCGACTATTTATTAACTGATAAGCGCTTGTGGGCGAATAACTCGCTTATCATAATTGAATCTCCAAAATGTTATTCCGCTTCAGAGTTGGAGTTAAATTCTATACCTATACTTTGCCAGAAAATTACATTTTGTACCTTCGCTCTTCATAACTTCCAATTTTTTTTGTAAAATGCTCTTCAGCTATCGTCTTCATGAAAATATTTCATGAAAATTATCCAACTTTTGTTTAAGGCTAATGTCAAATTGGAAATTCTTTAGTGTTTTAACTTCAAGTTGTCTGTTCTGATAAGAAACGTAACATAACTCTTTAGTTATCACCATTATTCGTAGAAATTCTAATTCTTTTTACCAGACCCAATATCAATTTCTCAGAAATTTCCTTTCTTATCATGGCTGCTTTGTGGTTCGAATTAACTGTAAAATTTCCTGAAATTCTCTTTCTAAGGTATCTTATCTGAGTCACACATGTTTTCCACCTTGTATTGTTTGTTTGCCATCTTAGACTTGGGCAGTAACTTAGAAAACAGGTAGCTAGAAATTCGGGTCCGGTAGATGCTTTCAGTAAACTGACACCTGATTTAGCTGATGACTGAAGTCACAATGTTGTTGTTCATTTATCTTGTGCCATTCATGAGGAAGCGATCCCCAGATTGCCTCCGGTCCTCGGAGGTGTTTACCATAGACACCTACGAGATGCGGGAATTTCCGTGCGAGTTGTAAGTAGCGAGCCCTGAAGCAACTCGTAAAAATTTACGAGCACTGCTTTGATACAGCGAGCCGTGAAATTTCTCATCGTTTACCAAGTTACACGTTGGGCATTTTACTTGTTCGTATCTCATGGGAGATTTTCTTGAAAAGTATTGCTTTTGTACTTTGTATTCAAATTTAGAAAATTCGATTTTCAAACTTGAAGCTTTATTATTGATTCGAATAATTAAAATTATACTGACAAGTACATTTGCAATTGGCACGAACAATAAGCAATTGCGCATAAATAAAATTTGCAAAAATCCTCGGCCATTTGCCATTATGATTCGACCAGCAAAATTAATTCATCGTCATGAAGAAGGTTAAAATTGCTAATGCAGCGATGATGTCAACTTCTTACAAACATAACATTAACATTCGTAGTAATCACTAATGTTTGTGCTCTTTCTGAACCTCGAAAAAAAGCGATATTAATGAATTTTATACGTTACTTCAACCGAGACAACTATTAAGATTTTAATTACCATTGTAATGTGTCAATAATTGCAATTTATTACTAGCAATCGTAAATTTTTTCGTATGGAGTTTTTATATAGACGAAAGTCGCTGTTGTGACTTTACCGGATTAGGTCTATTAAGTTCGCTTTATAGACACATCATTTATAAAGCTTTGCCGCTCATCCGACGGGATTCGGGAGCGAAATGAGATGAGATCAACGTTGATAGATGGATGGCTGCCCGCGCAGGCCACTAAACAACCGCGAAAATGTTGTACAACCGCCGCCGGAGCGGACGACAAAGTCGGCAAACTTTCGGATCTCTTCCGGGATGCAGCAATGTTGAACTTTCCAGGCCGCTCCCGTGTACAGGAAGACCGACCTGAGTTGAGTGTGTGCATTACCGCCGCCGTGAATGCATATGAGTGTGGCGGAGGTGGTCGGGATCGGGGGCGTTCCATTTCATGAATACTGATGTCGCGTCGGCTTAATCTTACGGGTTCAAGGGGATACCTTATGCCTTCTTCCCTGGCTGACGCTTTATGCGCCGGGTTTGTTACGTAACCGGGAGAGAGAGAGAGAGTAGTGAATGCAATTCGTGTACCGCGTTTGGGATCTTTTACATCAATCTCCGACTCTTTTGAGTTTACCTTTGCCCTCATGCGGCAGCTTCGAAAATGTTTTATTCCGCTTGGCGTTTGACACTGACTGAGGCACTGATATTCAAATATTCCCCCCACTGGGTGTTGCAGAATTTTCGCAAATTCCATCCTCATAACCTGGCGTATATTTCGAGCTGGATAGTTACTTCAAAGAGTAGAGATTTTTGATGAGACTTGGGGGATGAATGAGTGCAGAACGCGTTGCTTAATGAGAACGCGAACATCTTTCTTGTGATGTGGTGCACCAGCAGCTTAATTAAGCAAGTCGTTAGGCGCACTCACAAACAGCTCTAGCTCCTTCACCAAAGTGTGTAAGCTCGCTGACTCTTCGCTAAGTACGGCGCGCTGATGATAATGATGATGATGATGACGGTGAAGGTGGATGGATGGAGACGCGCGATCGCGATCGGTGTCTGCTCGTCGGAGGGGAAAACAAGCCGGTTTACTTTATCGCAAGCTTCGATCTTAATTACACATTTTGCTCGGCAATCTAATATCAATTAATCATCCCTTATGCAATATACCAAACGCTTCAACTTCAAACTAAACAAAAATAGTTTTTTTTGATACCACCCAAAACAAATATTCCAAACAGCCAGGAATTTTCCGGCTTTGTTTTTGCATACTTTTAGTTTCAATTTGTTCATTTTTGCGGATTGAACATGTTTTATTTACTCACTTTTTCAGCGCGTATTTAATGAGATTATCTTCAAACTATGGAAATTTAGTATTTTGTTTCAAATCAATATTTGATAGGGAAATTTGCAAAAATCTGATTGTAGTTGGTACTTACTTTGTGTTGAATTTTGATGATAAGAAGCACAAACACAAAATTAGAAAACACAAATTTTACTCGTTGCGTCGGATCGCGATTCAATTACACGCGCAGCGCGCTCGCGGATGCCGCTTACCAAACGCGGGACCTGCCTGCACAATGTCTGTCTGTCTGTATCTGCGGAGCGTCGCGGCCGCTGCCGACGGGGTAGCTTCCCATCCGGCCGGCCGGATACCTGTTGTGCTGCGCCGCTCGCGGAGTACGCGCGGCCAACAGAGAGGTGGTGGTGGTGTGGGCCCCACTACGACGCGTTTCCCACAGGTCGACCGGCGGCCGCCTCGTGCACCGCGGGCCTCGACGAGTGCAGTGTGCGGCCGAGCAGCAAAACACACGCGTGTGCCTTTTCGTGGCGTGGGTGGACCGAATTTGCTCCGACGCGCTCTCGCTGTGCAACTGTGAGAAATGTGCACCAGGTAGTAGATACCCAGCGTGTAGCTAAAGTCTTTCATTCATTTCGAAGGAGGAAAAAAGTTGTTACTTCTCTTGTGAAAACGTTACCAACACCGGCCACAAAGTGGATATGTACTCGTTTGCGGGGGGCGGCCCCCCACACTATGCGCCGCCACCAACCTACCTCCAGCCGCCACCGCCGCCGCCGCATCATCCCCAGGTGCCGCCGATGGCGATGCCCCAGGAGGCGCCCATGCCCGTGGCGCACTACTCCAAGCGACGCAGGTATCCTCTTCGGTGCTAAATTCTAAATTCCCAATTTTTCGGAGTAAAGCTCCAAAATTCACCTGGTGCACTTCGATGCTGGTGTCGTAAATGTCTTTGGTGGTGTCAAATTTGACATTGATCGTTGATCAAAGGATTTATGACGCGCTTTTCTCTTCTTTCTTCGGTGAGAAACGTACAATGGTTGGTTTCGTAATGGGTGGCTTAAAATCAGGTAGAAAATTCTAGGTTTTTTCGGTGGAAACACAAAAATTCGGGGTTTACATTTTCTTCCTTCCATTTGTCATGAATTTATTTAATAATCATCTGCAGAAAATTCAATTTTCTTGATAAATTGATGTTTCATCATAACTTTCCCCAGAAAACTTATACAATTTCTAGATTGTTAATACTTTGTTATAACAACAATGAAGACTAACCGTATACAATGTCGTCATAAGGTATAATATTTCATTAAACAAATAGCAAACAAAAAACAACGTCTGAAATGCTCTTTCATACAATACACTTAAGTTGGTTTTGTTTTGTTCTAATTCGTATCAATCCGATTGCTGTGGCGCTTGCGCAACGCAACTCCGCGTATTATTGTTCCTCCGAAGAAATATCGCCGCATCATCAATTGGACGAACGCACCGTCGATGATTTATTATTTATTAACATAAATATTTAACTTGCAACACACACACACACACACACCAAGTAACTCTTCGTTGGTGAATTATAACAAAACGCTAAATCAGTTCATAAACATTGTTTTTACGCACTCAATGTGCGCACGCGCGCGCATCTCTACTTCTTGGAGGTTTTTATTGAGTTATCGAAGCGGTTGTCGAGGAGGTAATAAAACGCGCCGAACGAGATCATTCATTCAATAATTTTATTGCGTTTAATCTGCGCTCACATCTCCAATCTCCCCGATGAACATATGAATAATTAATTAGCGCACGCGCATTGCACTCGTTCAGAGAAATTGTGGAAATAATCGCCGACATTATGTCACAAACATTGGGGCAATTACCGCATCGTAATTATGCGGAATATCATCGCGCTTGTGATAAATTACAAAAATCATGATGTAATGACGTAATTTCGATGTTAACCGCTCGAATTGCAATTAAGCGCAATACTTATTGATATTTATTAGGCGCGTTCTTTGTATAGCAGCGCTTCAATGGAGTTTTTTAATTGCGTCATTAATAATTAATGCGGTTTTATTTGGCGGCAATTTGAAAGTTGACTCGTTTAATATTCTGAGTGTTATCAATAATGATAGGTTTCTGATCACTTTCCAGTCAGAAATAACTTGAATAGTGTATTTGAAGTGACGTTTATTTCTAGAATTTGTCTTTCCGCCCCCTTTCGTCGTCATACATGCAGATCCGTCCAAAAATAAAAATGTAAATTTCCAAATGTGCGACGATCTGAGGTTATTACATTCAGCATGCGCCAGATTTTCTCGGGTCGACCTCTCAACCTTCAATGTTTTCTCTATTTTTGTACACATTCATCCCTTATACAAGGGAGAAAAGATATTTTCGGCTTGTTGAACATTAACACCAACCCGCATATTTCCGAAATTCATATTAAAATCGTTTGCTCAACTCGATGTTTATGTCTTTCTCCGATTTCGGGGTGAACACATTGAATTATACCTTCTGAAAAGACCGGAAAAGTTTTCGAAGGACATTTCAGCCAGATGTATACAACTTTATGAAGCATTTAGATTTGAATTAGTTGAATAGGCTTTTTTGGGGGTGTTGCTTTTGGTGCGGCTTTCATTGTGTCACCGTTTTTTGTAAAGCTAGAAGATTTTTTCTCCAACTAATGTTGAAAATCCACCACGTTGAGTTTCGTTTTTATGACCCGACGTGGAAATTTAATTTTGCACCCCGAAAAAAGAGGAAACAAAGTAATGCGCATTCATCGAAGCCGAAAAATGCAAATTGTTTTGTATTGCAATCGAAATTTATGATTTTTATTAAAGCCACATGGCACACGGCTGATAAAAGATTGGCGCCGCGAGCTGAAGCCAAACGAGAGAAGGCGGATGTAGAGGGATCGCGCGAAAACGATTTTAATATGCAAAGACGCACTTCACACTAGACGCCTCCGCGAAATGTATTAAGGACGTAAGCTCTTGATATTAAACAAGCGCGCCGCGAAGCTTCCTTGCTGCCTCCCTACACATTCGCAACCGACACATATTTTCGCGATGGCTGGTTGTGGGAAGCTATTCCAGTCATTTTTGCAATTTCATTTTGTATAATTTTCATGCCAGCTCCTCTGACTCCATCTACACAACAAGAACTAAAGAGCTATGCGAAAATGAACCGAGGAGGAAATGGGAAATTCAGTTTTAAGTGCGCATGCGCAAAACAAACTTCCTGACTGCATATTGTAAGCTTTATACACACCCTGAAACACACAAAAGTAGTGGAAGCAACTTTGTTGTTTGATGTTGCTTTGAAAGTTGCATTTCGTCCATGCCCCCCATATTTGCATCGAATGGAAATAAACGCTACAGGTATTGCACACACTTTCGCATACTCTAGCTTGAATGTTCGCGACTGAAAAGCGACGTTATCATGTCGATTCGACTACGATTCGCTCGCTATTGGTCGTGAGGAGTGGCCACGAACGTCGCTTATTTACTCGTCTGTCATGCACATGTAATAATTATCTTTTTAATGATGGTCATACGTCGTGTGTGAGGTGGCTGAATGAGCTCCCACTTTGTTTGCCACCTTTCTTGTATTCGCCACAATCGTTTATCCTTTTTTGATGTATGGAGAGGAATGGTGGGCAAAATTGCAGACAATCGCGCGCAATTTTTATATTTTACCGTACGTGCCTTGCGCACTGCTTTGCAATATGTGCACATATATTTGTTGGCAAGTGAAATATTCATGCGCCTTAGTCAATGCCTATCTGCTCAGTGTGAACTAGTTAATTGCGAAATTAGTTTTAGTCTTTTAGATGCATCACATGACAGTTAGAAGAGTATATATCGCCATTCAAAGAAAACAATGTTTGACGCCATCTGCATTTGTCCGTTTGTCGCGCTCATTATTTTATTTTAATAACATCAATTAACGACGTAGTTTCATTCAGTGAGTTACTGAAGTAATTGCGGTTTTGTCAACGCGATGAGGCACGAAAATCGAACATCACAACATCATAAATTTGAGAACACGAAGTAAAACGTCGCGGTCGTAACAGCAACGAATGTTTGCTTTATAGTTTTAATCGCCACACAAAACAAGCCCCATCGTTTATGAATAAATTCCTACCAACAACGAGTTAGGTCTTTCACCAACAACCAACTAGTCGCTAAATGAAACTGCTGGGATTATTATTCGTGCAGACTTAATATGTTTTTAATGGCATCAAACTTGCTTTTTAACGAACTTATTATTACGGACTCCAAAAACGCATGTATAAACAACAAACTTTCCATAATGGCTATTATTTTACCCAGCTGGCTCGAAGATTATTCCAGCAGTTTTTGTACAACGAGCTGAGAGCTTTGAAACGTGCCATCGATTAGCTAAAAACTCGACTTGATTACTCCAATTGAAATCCGAAGAGAAGTTTGCATATGGTGAAAACATTATGCCTTAGATTCGCGATCGGCAGCAAGCGCATCGTTATTTATGACGCCATTAACGAACTGAAAGCTTTCGGCGTGCAGTAATGCCAACTGTAGCAACAACATCCACCAAGGTGGGACAAGTCCTGCCTGCGTCTGCCTTCTTCTTGGTTGCCATAGAAATGCGCAGCGACCGGGAAGTTCGAATCCTATAGAATTAGTAATAAATATCGTATTTACTTAAAGGGCCGGCGGCGGCGCCAGCGTCGACGATTTACGGTCTACTAATGAGGCTGTTATTAGCGGATCGCGGCACGTAACGCAGATTTAGTGGAGTTTCGATTGTCGGTCGGCTTTCCTCCAGTCGTGTGTGCATATGAACAAATTTCTACCTATGTAGCTAACTAAACTTTGTGCAGATTTCCCTGCGAAAGAACATCCACACGCATACACACAAAGAAGGGATGATAATGTATAGGAGATAGAGGGAGAGGAATTGTGGGAAAATGCATGGAAATACGGAGAGGAAGGTTTCCAAAGCTTCAGCAAAGCTTGAGCGAACATTTCCCGAGGTGGAAGCGTTTTAATCCCGAGGTAAACATTCGCGCGCGCGTTAATCCACTCGCCAGAGTAATATCATTTCCATCCCCCTAATTACGACATATTACACTAATCCCGTTCATGCGCTATTTGTATCAATTTTGGCACGATTCCCGATGCGGATTGCGATTTTAATCCGTCGATCATTGAGACCAATTGCAAACATTTCGTTTCAATTAGTAAACAATGGGTTTTATTTTAATTCAAATTTCATTGACTGGAAATTCTTTTTAAATCAGTTTTTTAATAAAAATAAATTGGGACATGAATTATCAAAAAATTATTCGAAGGAAACACGAAAATTTAATAAGTTTCAAAGTATATTAAAACTAACGAATGTCGTCGAAGTTTCTTTGCAACTTTATGGATGCGAAACTACTTAAAGTTTAAATTAATCGTAATAAAAGCTGAAGATTACCTCGGTAGAGTGCAAATTTGAGCGGAAGATGCATTATATTCTCTCGTATTATGGGGATGTAGGAAGTGGAATTGTCACATTCGACAGGAAGAGAGAGCACTTGAAAACTTTCAAGAGCTTTTATCATTTTTACATCTTCTCATGTTACCGTTAAAAATGAAAATAAACAACTAAAAAAGAACGGAAAATTAATCGTTAATTTGTATGCGATATTAAAACAAAAAAGTTTAGTAAAATCCACAAAAGAATTGTTAGGAAACCCCATAAAAATTATTACCTTTTCATTAATGAAAGGATATTTTGATGCGATTACGATTAGGAAATTTATGCACACCTATAAAAACCGTCGGCTTGCTTCTTGTATCTTCCCTCATTGATAACATGCATTTTATTATATTTTAAACAGCGCCCTCTCGGACTCCATTAAACTCTTCCCTCGCACATTAAAACGTCAAATAATTGCAAAATGGTCAAACTATTAAACGCGAAAAAGCCGAAATGCGACTCGTTGTTGCTGGTGCAATGATGGCAGCACTGAAGGCAGCTCAGCTACGTGCCGCCATTAAAATAGCTCATTAAACTTATAGAAATGATATGAAATACGTAAGGGTGTACGGCGTGAGGTGCCCGGAACGAAGACGGCTAAACAAACAGCAACAACAAAGCTTCCAGAGTTGTGCGAACCTCCCGGATGTCGGGCGGGAATGGCAGCCGCATTAGCAGTCGTTGTAGAAGTAGAGATAACAAACTTATATGATGTCGTCGCGGTGATGATGATGATGATAATGCGGAATGTTTGCCGAGCGGATTATTAAAACGTATATAAGAGCGTTGGGTTATAATCATACATTACAATTTAATCACTAGTTTTTGCACAAAAAGTATCCTGCAATTTTAATTTAATTCTGGATCATTTAAATCATTTAAGTTTGTTACCGCGTTGGGCACTTTCTAGAGAACTATTTGGGTTAGAAAATCGACGCCATTGTCGTTGTCGTCGTCGTACACGTACTAATGTTTATTGCTAAGGAAACAATTAAACGAAACAATAGCCCCAGTTATTATTATATCGACATGCTTCATGCGCGTCGTTTACATTTTACTGCGATGATTGATTGCTTCGACTTCGTTCGTTTCATCCAACTACAAAGATACCATCGTTTATGACATTTGTCCATCTTCATCTTCTATTGTTTCTATTAAACTCGATGGTATTATTACTTTATAATATTAAATAGAAAATGTCAAAATTGCGTTTGATGATTTTGATATATCTAACAAATTTTTGAACAAATAAGAGAATCCTTCAAAAAGATATCTTGTAACTTATGTAGACATGCTGATAAAACGTGTAATTACACTGATGTTACATGTGAACCGAGCGCATTCAACATGAGCGAGCAATGGTCGAGTTAACTCGTTCATTATTCATTGTCTTATTTATTCTTATTCGCTTGAATTATTGTTATTACGATGACGTCCGCAACACCATATTTCTCCTGCGCTCATCTAGTTAGAACTAATGTTTCTATTAAAACCCAGACAAGATTTCAAGAAAGTTCCGAATGCAATGATGAAGTGTTTTAATTCATTAGAAATTAGGTTAATCAGCAATAGTTGTTTCTCTGCTGACAGCGTTAATTAAAAAAGATACATTAGATCGTACATTATGTACGTTTATGATGAAAATTTTAAACAGTTTATAACAGAAAATTCCCCCCAAAAAAATTGTTTTTTGTGGATCACATGAAGATGCATTAATCATCCATGCATGAATGGAAGTTGAGCTGTCATCAAACCATTCCATATTAGACACATCCTGATCTAACAGCTGATAATTTCCAAACATGATTTATTCCCGCTGCAGATGCGGTTATGAAGTGTTAGTTCTTTGCTGTTATCTATCATAATCTTGAAGACTTGAAGAATTTGAATTCGAAATTCGATTCCGATTTTTAGTGGGGGAAATCTGATTGTTATGTAAAGTCAGAGCTGTCAGTTTTATTGCCAGCACACACCAACATTACAAATGCCTCGTCAATTGTTTACGCAATACTTTCAGCGAATTTGGTGAACAGTTAGGAATTTTCACGTATGTGAAATTTGCTTGGGGTCTAACGAAGAAAAACGTGCTGATTCAATATTCATATTCAACGCAAACGAAGAAAACCATCCAATAAAATAGCCACCAGTTTTTGGTTTTGTGTTTCACCAACGAGTGATCTTAATGAATATTTATGGTATTGCTTATTATATTGTTACAATTTGTTGTTTTGTGTGCAACCAGAAGAACACATTAGTCATGCACCAGTTTCTCCATGGATGCAACTTTGTAGGTGACTTCATTATTTCATCTTAAACATGGATTATTTATATTATTTCCATATAAATAATTGGCAATGAATGACGAGGTGTTTTCGTAGAAATTGATTGACACTCATGATTTAAACAATAGTTCATGGGAAATTTTAAATCGTCTACGAAACGTCGATAGAAATTGAATCACTGACAGTTTTCTGATCATTTCTTTTGTGGCATATTTGTTTAATCTTCCATCATAGATCATTGATCAATATCTTCTTTGATCCATCATGTGTGCCCACACTGGTGATGCCTCAATGATGGGCGCTGTCAAAGCCACAAACAATTCAATCTCATGACATTCAAATTATAATGTTTCTTTTGCATCCATTCTTACAATTTAGTATTTGAGTTTTGTTTGTGGGCCCATTTTTCATCCTTCGTTTTTGTGCATTGCTGGCTAATGTAATATATGTTACAGTTTTTTTTTTGTATAGATTTGTGGTTAATTTGTAGTGGAAGGTAAAAATAGTTAATGTGCTGACTGACCAGAATGCGGTTTCCATGAAAAACGCACGCTATTAAGAAATAACTCGCCGTTTATACTTCTTTCTACGAACAGACGATAAGCTAGCTCTTATAAAAATCGTAGGAAATAAAACCAACAAAAATATTCAGTGAGCAATCAAAGGGTTGGACTTTATTATTTGGTCATTTATGAATTTATGCAGTTGTAAATCTAAATAGGAATCACACAAAGAGTTTCGTTACGATGTCATTTTTCATTTTAATATTAAATAGTTTAAAAAAATCCGATTGGTGGGATTTCTTGCGATAATTTTATAATTTCCATTGCCAAAATCTGGTCAAATTGCAACTGGACTGGGAATGATTGAATATTTGCGTGTTAAAAGTCGTTTTCTGTTTAGGTTTCTTTTTATGTTTAGTACCATAGGAAATAACTTTGTTTTATTCTGCAAACTAAGTGCTCATATTTAGTGGAATTCTTTGTGAAAATTCCTCCAGGTTATTTTCTTCTAAATTGAATGTAATTTTTATGTGCCCAATACATTTAATGAAAAACGTAGTCGATGCATTCCACAAATTTTCATATATCTCATGTTACAAGTCAGATTCGTTGGAAAGTAACTTTACTTTTTGAATTATATCTTGCTGAAACAATAGGACTCATGTAATACAGTTGAAGGGCGACTACAAGAACTTACTTTGTCGTTGAAGCAACAACTCATAACATAAACCACAAGTACAAGAAATCGTGCGGGACATTTCCATAAGATTTCATTTTGACTTGTTTTTCAATTTTTTTTTCTTTGGTTTTTTTTTGCAACAACTGTTCAAATGAAATTTCCATTTATGTTTTTGTCGCTTTTGGACTGTGGATGTTTCCCTTTTGTAGGAATTGCATTTCTGCCATCATAAATTCGCCCATTATTTAGCTTTTTTTTGCACGGTTATAAATCGGGTGGCAAATTCGCCATTTGCAGGCAGCGCATAATTGCTCGGCGCTAAATTCAATCGAATCGGATTGCGTCGCTCTCTGCGTCCGCGCGCTAATTGATCAATCAATTAACTTCCGCAGCTGGTGCCCCAGCGATTCGTGCGCGCCGCGAATCGTCGGATTATACGCGCGCGCGAAGAGTGTGCGAATGCGAATTGCCCGCTGCCACTGTGGTGTGTTGGCTGTAATTGCCATTGCATTACATTCAATTGCAAGTTTGTATGGCGCTATTTTCCACGCACTTGCATTTCGCCATGCTGCGTGCCCCCGCATCAAATTTCCTCGGCCGGCTTCTGCCATCTGCAAGAAGTTGTTTACAGCTTTATTTGCAACAACAAGCAGTTTGCACTCATTCCCTTTGATTTTTTCTTTTTTTCTAACAAGTTATTTGAAAGTTCACTTCTCAAATGAAAAAAAATCGCAGAAATCAAACTAAATTTCGCATTGATTTGAACTTTTAATCCCCATCATTATTCGCCTCGCAAATACCTTCACTCTTTCTGTATTTTTTCATCCGTTAATGATCACATCTTCGGATCCTTCTATTGCAAACATCTCCGCGAAGCACCGAAGATGAAAGACCTCAGCAATCAATCGGCAATTATAATAAATAACCGCACTTGCGTTCAGTACTCGCCGACGTATTTGTATCATTATCGTTATTTATTAGAGGTGTTATTATTTATTGATAGAATCCCATTCCCAGGCAATAAATACAGATCTTTAACGTTCCACCTCCAAAGAATTTGATAGCATCTCTTCATAACAATAAAGCGTGTTGCAGATTAAATATCACAAAAATTAATTCTCTAACTGTATTCAACAAGAAATTATTTAACTACGTATTTGAATTTTAATATCACTAGTTCCACACATAATTACACTTTTACGAGAGACACAAAAAAATCGTAACGAGCAACTTGTGGAACGAAAAACAAAGCCGGCAAAAACGTTTTCTCGACGGAATCCTTTCGAAATTAAACATCTTCCATGTGCGTACAATCTTCTGCTCTATTACTATTACTTCTTGTTGCTGGCTTTCGAGCTGCGAAGAGAAGAGTATGTAGATACTTTGGCTGAAAGTCACTTCTTGGAATCATTATTTTCATAACTGTATAAAACGTCTAATTATCTTTGGAGCGTCGTCGTTGTTTGTCTCGACTCATTTAAATCGCCACTTTACCTTCCTTCGTTTACTTCTTCACCGTAGATTTTAACAAAGGCTAGAGAAACACAAATTTTCATGGTTCAACCAAATAAGTTCCTTCCCAAATGTTCATAGTCCTCTCAAAACTTCGATTTGAAACCTTCAAATTGAACGTATAATTAATTTGGTATTTACCTTGATTGCAGGTCAGATGAGGACGACCCGAGTGGAAGCAAATACGCAAGAATGGAAGACGATAGTATCCAGGACAAGGAAAGATTTGCCAGGTATCTATCAAGGCTGGTCTTCAATTTTAATATTTTGTTACAGAACCTAAGGACAATTCCCAATATTTTTATTTCCTTTGGATCCGTTTATCTTCGTATTTATTAGATACCAAACGAAGTGTTGTAAATACCATCGAGGTAATGGTATCTTGTAATCATCCAAGAAGACTGAAGCATAGGTCGCAGCGCACCTCCTTAATTGTGGTACAGATATATTAATTATTGGTGCTCGTTGTGAATCAAGGGCTCTCGGATGGGAACGCAACAAACGTCGAACGAAGGCGCGAGTCGCGAGGTGCGCTCTCACGCTGCAAGAGTGCATCTCGTAAGTTTCATCTTCATCGTTTCTTCAGCGCCTTCGACTTGGACTTGAAGTGATCGGCTCCCCAGTACAAGTTTTCCCGATGTTTATTAGTCCAGGTATATTATACCTGCAATCTCTAATAATATACCATCAGAAGGAATTCTTCTCCGGCATCGAACCAACTACACCAACGAATACGATTGTGGCTTTTCCGAAATTCAACAACAATTTGAGAAATTCCCCCATTGGAAATGGAATGTTGTTAGAATCGCATGTAATGCGAACCTGTCGACTTGCAGCATTCTGCCAAAAGCACATGCTGGGCTATGCCGAAGAAGCGAACGATGCGCGAAGACGGTAAAGGTTACGTCGCGGCTCGCGAGCACCGAGAGCCGATTGCGACACTAGGAAATGAGCGCGGCCCCTCAGCGTCTTTCGGGCCGACGAAGGAGGCGCAGAAGAGAGAGGCAGGCGCTGCTTGTTGCTTGCGCTCGATGCCGCGGCAGCAGCGTGGGAACCGCGGCCCGCCGATCGCCTCCCCCGCGGCTAGTCACGACTGCTCGAGAACACGACGGCGACGACGACCAAGCTCCGATGCTCCCTTTTAATATACGTCCCATCCATCCAGAGTGCGACCTCTTCACCGACCAAGAAGCACCAGCAAAACACCTCAGTCCTTCTTTCTCGTCGCCATCACACGAAATCGGAGCATTCGCCTCCTCCAGGTTGGAAGAAAATTGACTGAGGTCATGGTACAAAAAGGACTTCTTTTGATAAGGAAATTAATCTAATGATTTGAATTGTTTACAGTTATTGAAATTGATTTCTACGAAAAGGAATCTGAATGGAAATGAATTCCGAAAATTTCAAAATAATGTAATACAAATAATTTAAAATAATACTGGAAAAATGACCAATTTAGGTCGACCCATGACATGGAATGTCGAAATAAATGAAAACATAAGCAAAACAACATCGAAGATAAATAATACAACAACCAATCGAGCCACCGAAGCGTGAACCACGTTTCTATACGAGGAAATGTTGAATTTACGACTCTCTGATATCACCATCACCGATACACCACGGTAATTTATTAATGTGATAATAACTTGCAAGAAATGCGAAGAAATTTTCAACATAAAATGACGACAATGTCATTAAAATTATCACGACCAAATGCAGTAATGGCTCGTCTACGTTCAAAAACAACTTGATGACTGATATTCCAAAAATGAACTTGCTTGGAATTTATCAAATGAAGACAATTCACTTTTGCTGTCACCTTGAACACCACAACATTCACTTAATTAAAAACGCTACAATTATAAATACACACCCATCGACTTGGACTGGAGATAACTGATAGAAGCGATTTGATGATTCACTTATCTTATTGTTTAACAACTAAATTATTACCTATCGATTACCCGCCCCCTTCTTCGTTCTTGAACACTCGCTCGTCTAACACCAATCACCCATCGAGCCAAGAATGCCTGCGGGCCCGTAATCGTTACCGCATTGATAAAAATACACACAAAAGAGTCGCACGCTGCTATTAGGAAGGCGTGCACGTAATTTGAATGCAATCCAGCATCCAGACAGAACCCATCATTGCAATTGGCCATGTAATCTTGGAAGAACAGTGCAATTTTCAATTGAATCGCCAAGCTTGAGGTCCCAAATTTGGCCCAAATATGCAATCAGATTTCAATTGTTTATGAGATGCAAGACGAAATTGAAACTCGACTTATGAAGACAGGGATTGTCCGAGGATGGTCTCAGTTCTTCGATGGACCCGACTGTGTACACCCAACGAATGATTGCGGTAAATAATCAATAATTGACGGCACGCTAAATAATAATGATTATCTCGGTTACTGGACGTGGGACCGGCCGTTCCGTGGACCGACCAACTAATGGCCGTAATAGAGATTACAGAGGCATATAATAGCCCAGCAATTGGAGGAGAAACCCGGCCAGCGAACGATGCCGCGTCGGCCGCACCAACGAAATACCCAACGAAGAGTACATCTTATTATCTGACCAAGAAGAGGAACAATTGCAGCTGTCTGTATCAGTACGCACAGAAGTCCCTTAACATTTCTGATAAGCTGAACCATTGAGGTCATCGGTATCACCCAT
>JARJDZ010009250.1:0-13992 GCA_030264555.1 Aleochara sp. GC000083 | reverse complement strand
AATCGTTTGTTTTTCGTATTTGCGATACCCCAACTTTTGCGTTTACGTTTGCGTTTGCACATCATGATATCGCAATATCTTTCTCCTACAAAGCGTACCCACATTGTGCTAATATGTGCGGTATGTCAGTTCAAGTTGTTGTATTTTGTGCGTCTCTGCGTTTGCTGAGATTTCGGTTTGGGGAGGTGGGATAAAACAATTTGGTCGGATAGTTTTTAACACACTTGGGCACTGGTGTTCGCCAGGTTCATTTTGTTCATTCGGTTTGGTGTATGTTAAAACTTACAAGAAGTGTTACAAGAAGTCTTTTAAAATTATTGTGAAAATTTGTTCCAATCTTTTGGCCAAAAAGTTAGTTTTTTTTATTTGGACAGTTTTTGTGTTTAAAAAATTTAGGTGAGTACTTTTCAATCAATCGTATTTTTATAATAGTAAGTTGAATCAAATATTGAGTAGAAATTTTAAAATTTATTTGTTAACCAGTTTTTCTCTAATTTATATATTTCAATAATAAAATTCTTGCTCTTTTTGCATAAACTAACTTCATTCCAAATGAAATATCATATATCCCACATTATTTATATTAATATGGTTAACTATTTAAACGTCTTTAAAATTTTAAGTTCATTGAAAGAAGAATTAAATATTTTTGATTCCCAAAAAACTTCTACAAAGTTTTATTTTTTGAATAAACTAGCGCCATCTATGAAGTATAACATATAATACGTGAATTAACCATTCAAATTATTTATAAGTTTTAATAAAAACAAAACAAATGCAATTTTGAAAAGTCAGCATCAAAAACACGTTATATGGCAAATTTTAATTGGAAAAAATTATTGGTCAATAGAAGAATTGTTATATAACTTTTTCTCTGACTCCTCTGAATCAATGATCAATATTTATTTTGTTTTACTTTACCAACTTAATAACCAAGTAAAATTTTAAGGTTAGCAAAAGAACAATTGAACATCTATAATTGCAAAAAACTTCTGTAAACTTTTATTGTTATTTTTTGTAATGTCACTAGATACTATAAGTAACGCAATCCCTAGGCTAAAATTAGAGAGAGATATGTTAAATTTGCCCCAAAATGGCGGCAGTTGAAGTATGAAATACATGTCAAATTTAAATTTCGCGCCATGATTTTGCCCCAAAATGGCTGACGATTGCGGTACTTATAGTATCTAGTGACTTTAANAATTAGACAAGTCAACATCAAAAACCAGTTATAAACAAAAATGGCTAAATTTTGATTGAAAAATAATTATTGGCCAACAGCAAATGTTATATAATTTTTCTCTGACTTTTCTGATCAATGGTCGCCATTAATTTTGTGTTACATTACCAACCTAATAACCCAAAAATCTAATATTTTTAAACTACATAATAGAAAAAAAAGTTGGTGATCAACATGTAGTTTACTGCTTTTGTTATATAATTCGAATGCCGAAAAATGAACAATGCGCTTATGCACTGGCAATGAGAACAAACAAAATACGAGTAATAAATGTATCGTGGATTATATATAAGTTAGATTCTAACTGTTAGAAGTTTATGTATTATATCGAAAGTGTTGCAATACCGGTAGAGCACGACTACCTCAATTTGAACTGACTTACTGACTTTTAGTTTTTAGCTTTTAGTTTGTTGCCCATCTACCTACTTGTGCTCGCATACTCGTTTACTATGTAGGCCGCCTAATTCTCACTCTCAATCGTTAGTTTGTTCGATGCATTGATTATTTAATACACCAAATTATTTTTGTTTATATTTCTTGTCTTATTTTCAACCTGAATATTATAACAATTATAGTCGACTATAGTTTTTTTTCAGTTGTATTTCAGAAAGCAACAATTAAACTTCAGAAAAAAAAGAAATGTGCTTCAGATTTTTAAATGAAATTGAGAAAGTAACAAATGAATTTTTAATCTTGAATTGTAATCCAGAAAATGTCACTTTTAATTCAGAATGCTTTACATGTAATTGATGAAATATAATTAAAAATTGTCATTTGAAGATTTAAATAATTTTCATAAATTGATGATAATTACTGATGCATTAATAATGTCAAAACTAAATTATTATTTAACAAAAAGTGTCACTAATCTGATTTGCATTTGAACTCTTCTGAATTTTTAAAAATAATCAATTCAAAAATTTTTGTTTTTTGTTGCTCAATCTACTTAATTTTCCTCTATGAATATTTTTGCAAAAGCAAATGACAATTTCAAATTTTACAGTTTTTCCAATAATAATGTAAATTAATTCATGGCAAAAATGATTGAAATTTTGAATCTGTAAAAGTTAATTAAAAATTTATGAAAAATATAAAATGCAATTTATATCAGTAAATTGTAATCTGAGTAGCAAATGTAATTCAGATTTGTTATTTGTAATTCAGTTTACAACAATTGTAATTCAGATTTAGTTAATATAATTGAGAAATCAAAAATCAGAAACGATTATGTATTTTAAATTGGCCAAACGTAATTTAGAATACATCAAATGAAATTCAAAAGTGTTAAAATATAAATCAGATTAGTGCCACTTTTTTGTTAAATAAAAAATAAGTTTTGACATTATTAATGCAGCAGTAATTATCACTCAGTTTATAAATATTACTTAAATCAACTTCAATGGAATCTGAATTACATGAATTGCTTTCTGAATTTCAAATGACAATTAAATGAATTACATTTCATGAATGGGAATTCCATTTATAGATTACAAGTTGCAAGTTACAAGTTGCAGACTCGAAATTCATTTGATAGTTTCTCAATTTCATTTAAAAATCTGAATTACATTTTAGTTCTAAAATTCAATTGTTATTTCTGAATTTTGACTGGAAAAAGTGTAAATTTGAAACTTATTTCTTAAACCGCTCATTAAATTTCAAACTCTGTGAGCTGAAATCTAATAAAATTGCAACACATCTGAATTCATACCGTTTACTTTTCTCGCTAGCATCGCTTGCGTTCCGATGAACTATTATATAACAGACACACTTCCACGAAAGAAAGACATCTGCAATTCCCACAGCCACTCAATCTTCCAGCAACCAGACAATACAACAATTTACAAATTTTCTTCGAGTTTTTCTTATAACATTATTACTAATTTGATAAAATGTACAAGTTTATATCATCCCAAAAAGATGAACTATTAAACATTTGGATTTTTGTATATGAACATGGAAAAATTCAAAGTCTCAAAAACAAATTCGCAAACTTTTAATGAAATTTGCCATGCTGAATGTAACATACGAAAACAAGCAGTCGTTAATGTCAGACAAGCCTCTCAATCGTAAATATTGTCTCTTCCAATTGGTTCTGCGATTCACTCATGAGGATGATTAAACAAGATGAGAAGTACCTCGTTGAGATTCATCACAAATCGCGAGACTTATATGGATGTTGACTGTTGTAACAACAATTATCTACAACCGAATATTCTTGCAGCTCGAAATGTTCCTTTTGCGATGCGCCAGAATAGTCGAAACACCGTGAAATTCTATTTCGTTTTCCTTTTAAATACGATGATGAGTTTTGCAAAAAACAGTTGTAACATACGAATAATTAAATAAAGGAAAGCGGCAATTATGCAACGTTATTTTGCAACCTAATTTTACCAAGTTTGTTAATTCGTTGAGAAAGGATGGGTTTTCTAAAATTTCTTACTGAAATTCAACTGCGAAGAGACAAATTTTCCAAAATAATCTATTCGATTATCAATGGAAGTATCCAATTTTGAAATTAAATCATTTTTCTTGTTTATATGAGTTGTTTATCCATGTTATTATTAATAAAAACTGAAAAATTATAAAATTTTCAGAAAATTTCAATAAGGATATAATCAGGATAATTGACAAGTGGCGCCACCCCTATTTTGTGAATTACTTACAAATGAAATATCCCATATTTTTTTAAAGTATCAATATACAATTAATTTTCCTAAATAGTAAACAAATATTTAATTTTAAAATTTGATTTCAGAATATCAACCCAACGAAAATGAGACCCTTACGCCATCTGGTACCGATTTTGCGCACCACAAAATCAGGAAAATCAATAAAAACCCTTCGAATCCAAATTTGCGAATACTCCACGAAATCGGACCGAAATTATTCAACAGCGTTGGGAGTACTTCCGGAATACTATGAGGAAATTTACCAGGAAAGAGCTTTCCAACCGGAAACACGAACAACGTCAACCACACCGGAAGTTAAACCCTATAGCGCCATTCCAGGACCCAAAGAATTGCCATTTATAGGCAACGCTTGGCGATTTGCACCTATAATTGGTAAATTTGAATACCAGAGATAACAACTTTAATAGAAATCAAATGATTTTGCAGGTCAGTACAAAATTCACGAACTTGACAAAGTCATGTGGTCCTTGTACAAGGACTATGGAAACATTGTAAAGGTTGGTGGACTCGTGGGTCATCCCGATTTATTGTTCGTCTTCAATGGCGATGACATTCAACGCGTTTTCCGGAAAGAGGAAGTGCTTCCTCATCGACCTTCCATGCCTTCGTTGCATTACTACAAAGGGCATCTACAGAAGGAGTTCTTCGAAGGCAACGAAGGTGTGATTGGCATGTAAGTAGCGACCTCTACTTCCTATTTACTTCAAAAGTTCTAAATTTCCTTGGAAAACTGAGACAAAATCAGAAGTATACAAACGAAATCATGAAAAATAGGCAACCAAATTAACACGTCATGAATTTCTTTCTGTAGACATGGGGTGAAATGGGATCAATTCCGAAAAGAAGTCCAACAAGTGCTCTTACCTCCAGCGACCGCCAAAAAATACATCGACCCACTGAACGTTATCGCCGGCGATTTCCTTCAACGGTATGTAATCTCTCCAAGTAATTCCATGCGATAATCCAATTTCCAATTGCGCAATTCATGCGTGATATGCGAGCTTGTAAACATTCGAAAATGTTATCGCTCTTGATGCAATTAAACAAGTGAACCTCGACTCGCTCGACTTCCTTATTGCATACTGCATTCGATTCATAATTGAATAAACTGCGGAGAAATGGTCAGACAAATGAATTAATAGATAAACAAATAAACGAGAAGAAGAAAGCCAGCGCGAAAGAAGGAAAGAAAGAAACTGAGTCAGTAGGCTAAGTGAATGTACTTGCTCAGCTATTGCGCATGCGTAGGTTACTATTTTATAGATGCTATGCGATGCTGGTTATTTATAACTGATTGTTGTTTATTATATAATTTATGACTAAATCTTGGTTACCATCAACTAATCGTGAGATTGTTGAATGTCTTCATGGGATATGACATTTTCCAAGCAACAGGGCCTAACAACTTTATGTACATTAATTGTTATTGTAAATAACCTTATTTTTTGCCGCCCTCGTTTTATTATCCATTTCCCTAATTATTTTTCTATTTGTTGAAGACAAAATACTCTTTAGTATGAAATTAAAAATTTTCTTGTGAAATTTGTATGCATAGTGACCTATTTGTAGGTATATTTGCACCGCTAAAGAACTAAATGCGTGAATTAAATGGATCAAACTTGTCCGTATGTTTTATATAAATTTATAATTTGAAACTATGTATTTTTTAAAGAAAAAAAGAAATAAAAAAGTCCTCCCCGGCGGGGAATCGAACCCCGGTCTCCCGCGTGACAGGCGGGGATAATGACCACTATACGACCGAGGACTTGTGTTAGAAGAACAAAATTTTGTTGTGATAATGGGTAAAACTTGATACATTATAAGACAAAAAAAACATGAAATTTGAAACAAAATTCGCTAAAATCCATAGTAATCCTTTATAGAAAATGCTGCAGTAAACTCACCATTGATATAAAATGCAGACAGCTCTCAACACTTAAGATTTCATCTGATCGACAGTAATTTCCATATTTATCACCTGGTTTCATCCAAATTACATCGAATCTAAGCAAACACATAATATATTAATATGTATAGCCATTTCAAAATTCTGACAGCAAAATTATTTGCAAGAAATCAAAGATGTGATTAATTATAAAGACTTACCAATTTTGATTCGAAAGCTGTATAGGCACCAAGACTATGTATGTAGGAAAATTTCACACATGATTCACATTAACGCGATAATATACGTTCACGTACACGTAACATGTCCACTAAACTTGATGTCAGCTTAAACTTTATATTTCACATAACTAGAATTGTTATTGTCTATTTGAGCCCTTGGGTTTACATACTAATAGCCCTATGCTTTTACGAACAAGTAATTGTCTGCAACAAATGTGCAACCCTGAACACTACATGGCAATTCACATTATCTGATCATTCTTCACTTAACAGCAAACAATATTTAAATAATAAACAAAAGCTGATTAAACATGGATCAAATTCAACCCGTAAAAAACTGAAAGGTTTGGTAGGTTATTTTTGTCACGTATAAAGGGTTGCATACAATCTGCACCAATCAAAGAAAGTTCAAGAAATGAATACTTGAAAAGAACGAAATTTGAAAGTAACGTTCGCAAAATGGAATAATAATTCCACTTTCAAAAATAAATTTTATAAATATCGTTGTTACATATTTAATAATTTATGAAATTGTCTATTTCAGAATGGAGCAAATGCGTGACAACAACGATGAATTACCCGAAAATTTCTTGTCGGAAATCTACAAATGGGCTTTAGAATGTACTGCGAAATGGATTTATGTGTTCATGCATTATTTTACTAATTGTTTTGTTTGTATTCAGCTGTAGCAAGAGTTGCCTTGGATACACGTCTTGGTTGCCTTAATCCAAATTTACCAGCGGATTCGGAATCACAGAAAATTATTGATTCGATAAATGTGTTCTTTTGGAATGTTGCTGAGGTTGAACTGAAGATGCCCGTGTGGCGTGTTTACAAGAACAAAGCCTTCAGGAAGTATATTGGGGCTTTGGAAAATTTCCGCACGTAAGTTTGTTCTTAATCTCTAAAATCCCCAACATTAGACATTTGCAATTATTTAACAACACGATTATAGTCAACTAAATTTTCATGTTCTGACATTTCTATAAATGTCATCAAATTTATTTGACGTATGTGAAGTTGCCTACAATTTCCTACTTTTAAAAAGTTTAATACAAAACTGACATGTTAGTAAACAAAATTTTGCAGAAAATTAGGAAGATTCATTGGTAAATATTTAGTAATCTGAAAAAGTAGGTTACCTACTAAATATATTAGATAAGAGAGAACTTTTATGTCGACTAATGATTATTTAACGCCCACGTAACGCTTCACCATCAACCAGACCAATGTCAATGCTAAAAGACTTTCACTCGTTCCACGGTGATGATGGCTTACTAACTTACTTTTGCCGCAAATGGATGCCAACGCACTCGAAAGCGAAAGTCTTTTTACTTCGCTTTTGTTTTCTTTCACTTGCGATGTTTCGACGGTCATCTATTTACAAATGTGCGCAATGTGTCAACATTTGCATTGAATGTTTGTGTAACATGTTTACAGCGTCTGCATGAAATACATCAGCGAAACGATGACGAAGATGCAGACGAAGGATTTCGACAACATCAAAGAAGAGGACATCTCAATTGTGGAGCGCATCCTCCAGAAGACCGGAAATCCGAAACTCGCTGCGGTTCTTGCACTTGATTTGCTCCTCGTGGGAGTTGACACCGTAATTTATCAACTTCCTCATCCTTTTCTTTATTTATTTACTCGTTTTAAATCATGCTCTCTTGTTTCTGTTCTAATTTTCCGTCTTGGATTTGTTTTTCTTGGCAGGATTTTGTTAACACATGTTAATTTTCAGACGTCGATCGCGTTGGCTTCGACGATTTACCAACTGACCCAGAATCCGCATGCGCAAGATAAACTCTACGAAGAACTGAAACGAGTAATGCCTGAAAAGAATGATGCGAATGTAAATGCGCAGGTGCAAGAAAACATACCGTTTCTGAAAGCGTGCGTTAAGGAAACCCTAAGGATGTATCCGGTCATCATTGGTAATGGCCGCAGTCTGCAGAGTGACGCCGTCATTTCCGGTTACAAGGTTCCAAAAGGCGTGAGTCCTCATATATCATTCCTATCATTTTTATGTCATCCATGATGTTCAACTGTTTGTAGACTCATGTCATATTTCCACATCTTGTTGTGAGCAACATTGAAGAGTACTTCAACAAACCGGAAGTCTTCATGCCGGAACGCTGGGTGCGAACGCAGTCGTGTCCGCATGCGCAGCAAGCGAGTTCGGGTGAAAATGGGAAAATTCATCCGTTCGTTTCATTGCCATTTGGATACGGACGAAGAAGTTGCTTGGGGCGACGATTTGCGGAAGCGGAACTTCATATTCTTCTTGCTAAGGTAAATATATTAATTTGGGATGAATTCAATTTGATTGAACTTGGTTTGCTTACCACAGATCTTCCGGAAGTACAAGGTGGAGTATAATTACGGACAGCTCACTTACAAAATTACACCAACTTATGTTCCGGAACAGCCACTAAAATTCAAATTAACGGAACGATGTGATTAACAGGTTCATTATCAATTTGTTATTTATTATATGCAAATATTATCGTTATAGATAAATCTACTAAAATTGTTAAACATTGTACTATATTTGTAATAAAAGTTATTTACCTTTTTTCTGGTAATTTTGTTTAGAATCACATTTCATTGTAGGCAACCAATTCAACAGTTAAGTTAGGATTTCATCTAATGTACGTCGAAATTTTTAAAACAGTTGATTTTAAAGTAAGTAAACTTGAAGTAAAAAGTTAAAAACACAAATTACTAAAGCTGTATAAGTAAGCTTTAAGTGAGAAATATAATAATAATTTCTCACTCAGTGATTCGAGTAGTTAAAATCAAGAACATATTGAAAACATGATGCATTTAGTGCGTACCTGTATAGCTGACTGGAACAAGGAAGTTTATCATATACAGATGGCTACCAATGAAGATCTAATGTAGTTGAAATATTTGCAGCAATAATTTCCATAATCAAATGTTGTAGATTGCTATCGAAAAGGTGACCTGCAAAATAGACACCAAATAAAATCCTTCAATGTACTAATTATACATTGCTTACCTTGCTCCTTTAAATTATTTGACTGCCTAAACGATAATAACCCACAGAAAGAACAAACAGTGAAACATATAGAACATAAAAACATACAAAGCTATATCTGTGAACAAAAATGAAATGAATCTAACCAACAAAAAAATTACTACAGTAGAAAGGCGCCAGGGGCTCTGATTCCAATAGGGATGCAACCCAAAATACATTGTTCATTTTGCATTTGCATTGTGAAAGCTCAGAAATGTCTTTACAAAGTTTTAACAAAAACAACTGTTTTACAAAAAAGATCCAATTTAATTTTATTCATTTACTTCCTCGTACAACATTTGTCTCCATTCATTTTGTCTCTGATAATGATCAGTAATAATAATAGAATAATAAAGACATCAGCCAACAATTGTTATGTTCATTGAACTGCACTGTTTGTCAACTGATAAAAGTTGCGTATAGCAGCAATAATAGCTGCACTAGTTAAGTGTTTTACAACAAATTTTTATCTTGCCAATTTGTAATTAACATTGCAGCAATCACTTTGTGTAATGAAAGCATAGAAAAATCAAATTCTGAAATATCAATTTGGATTGTAGCAGCAGTTCGATTTTCAGGTTTTGCACACGTTTGCTGAGATCTTTACTCATTTCATTATTATTCTTAAATACTTCAAATTGCTCACATGGTTTGGCCCGATTCGTGATCGCCTCTCGCATTTTTCCACCCACTATTTAAGTAATTAATAATAACAATAGTAACAATCAAATGGCATCGATTTGTCATTTTTTCTTAGTATTTTCTTGCTTATATAGGTTGCATTAGAATTTGGTGTTACTCTCGCTCGGAACGCGCCGGCGCGCGACCGGCTCCAGGTTTTTCAGTTTACACGAGTTTCGGTTTACGATTGCGATTGCTTATTATTGTTGCTGAAAAAACGCCTAAGGTAGTTATCATTTATAATCTCTAAACGAGTAGGATCGCGCATTCGTCCATGCGCGGTGCTTCGCCGCCGCTCGCACACGTTTACAATATATGATTGTTCGCATTTGTGTTGCGCCTTAAGGTTGCGCCGCTTTTTCGCCAACTGTCGCTCCGCTCATCGTATAAGAAATATAACCTAATCTATTGCCTAATTACATTCTTCATGTTGTGTGTGTGTGTTGCGTTCGCAATGTTGCCACAATGTCGCTTTTTGGTAGCTTGGCTAATCATTCAATTGGATCCGAAACGAAAACATATCAAAATGTGTCATTCAAGAGCCCCCCCAAAGTGTCCGCCATTTTGTATGCAATGTACCGCCATTTTGAATATTGGGGGGCTCCGTTTATAACAAAGAGGAAAAACAACTGAACGTTACTTGTCGCTGGTGACGTGTGGTCGCAACATGACCAAAAAGTGAGTGAGAAATAAAATTTGACAAATTGATAACAACTAACTTAAATAAAGATAATAAATTAGACTTTGTTTTGGTAAATACATTGTATGAAAATGGTCGCCTACGTGATACAAGAATAAATTAATTGCTTTGAGTCTGTTTCGTATTTTTAGCCCCTCAATGGCGTCCTGGGTGATTCAGTTCCTTCAGTGGCTCTCATTATTGCACTAATTTATTACTTAAGCGCTGCAAGTGCAACTACAGCCTCGCGCTCGCCCGTCGTCTTGCACGTATTGCTCAAATAAAATATTGTCTCGTTAATGAAATCGAAATGACGAAAATGGCGGCGGGCGAGGCTAAGATTGCCGTTGCTGGTTTTCCTTCAATTTGTTGTTCTGATTAGAAATTCTGCAAACAAATATCGTTCTCAACGTAAATAATAGTATTACAACAAACTATGAGACTCCACCTGATTCTTCGTACATGTCAATGCGCGAGTCTCGTAAATAATTACCGAGCATCTCGTAATTATAGAATATAACAGTAGTATTAATAATTTATCTAGGGTTTCGCGTCTGGTTTTCTTTTTGCTTATTGTTGTTGTTGCTATTGGTGATAGGTATGGCTCTCCTCCTCGCGTAGCATTTGTACATTTTGGTTATACATCGCTTCGTTCCTGCGCGACTGCGATGTCCAGCTCATTACTTTGGTTGTTGTACTCGCTAATGATACGCCCTAATAAATTGATGTGAATATTTGTGTTTGACGGGTTCTTATCGGTAAGTGTGTGTTACTCTTGTCCCTCTCCTTCGCCTCCTCCTCTTCGTCGCCAAGTTGTGTGTACGCAAGATCCTTATTTAATATGTAGATGCGTGACCTGCTCCTTCCGCATCGCAGCCTCTCTCTGCTTTTCGGTTCCTCTCGCATTGTTGTGGAAAACGACCGACACTGGCGCTGGCTATTATTTGCTTAAGAGTACCACTACATTCCTTGTGCCCTACCAAAATGTGTAGCCGCCGTCGGAGCCGCCGGAGAGGAAGGAGCCCTTCTTTTGGCCGAGGACGACGTGGTGGCCGGCCATGGCGGCGATCTGCGCCGCTGATGGGGGCACTCCTGGTGGCGCCGGGGGAATTACCGGCTGGCCGATGCCGTCGAAACGTGCTCCAGCATCATATCCATTCTAAAAATACAAAAGAATTAGTTATACATGTCCAAAATGATGTCAAACTTCATTCACATAGGTTCAACGAGTAAATTTGGTTGCCTAGTTATCCCTAATTATGTTACAAATCTGATACAGATATTCCTGAATGCAAAAACTACTTTGAGGTTATGTGAGATACTTGTCAAATAGGTTCATTATTACATAAAAACTCACCGGTATCATAATTGTAGGTCTAATTTGAGCCGGCTGCATGGCATACGAATAGCCGCCTAACGTGGGATAGTACTGCATCGGCGCATAGGTGGGATAGCCGGCGAGATACGCCGGATATCCGGCCGCGTACATCGTGGCGCCGGGCGGGTACACCTGCAAGTTTCGCTAATTAAAGCAATTAAAACGCCAATCAACCAGCGAGCGCTTACCGGCTGCCCGACGATGGCCGGATGGGTGAGGGCTTGATCGTACGTCGGCGGCGGTCCCTGCGGGTAGAGCGGAGCCTGTCCGGGCAGCATGTATGGGGCGGCTCCAGGAACACCGGGTACCATGGCTGAAAAAACAAAGGATCATTCAAGGTTAAATTCCCTATGTCAAAAAAGTGGCGCATTCTAGTGGAGGAAATTGAAAGTTTTGTAGAAGAGATATTAAATAGCTGATGGTGAAATCATCTAAACTTAAGAAATCACCCAAATGGGGCCTTAAAACGTACCTCCGTATGGATGTGGGGCCGGCACAGCCGGATTGGGCTGAGGTGGAGGCGCCTGCGTGAAGGCCGGCGCTGGATTCGGTGGCAAACCGGCACCTAGAACGAAATGCCATCAATGAACCTCTCTGTACGCCGAACGCACGTCCACAATGCTTGCAAATTGATAAAATACGTGATATATAATATATTATCTAATTATGTATAAATTATATGTATAATATTTATACGTTAGTTGATAGAAAACTACGCAAAATTGCCGTTAAATCAAACAAAACCCAACTGATTAATGGCTGCAGGTGGCAACACTGGAACGCATTGCATGATGCTAGGCAACCAAATGCACATAAAGCTGTTGAATTGTCGATATGCTACAGCGAAAAGTGTTGCCACCTTGAATCAAACGAAACGAAAATTTCGAAATTATAAATTTAAGAGAGAAAACTCAACGAACCAAATTTTCAAAGTATAAATTCATGAAACACATAACATCCTAGCAGTGAAAAGTGCAACGAATAGTAAATAGATGAATATAGATATAGATTTATAAATAGAAAAACCAGAAATGAAATGACAGTAAAACAAGGCCCAGACCAAGGCGAAACCATAACCTAACGAGATGAAATACTTGGGCTTATTTTACGGTTGCCTACATTTCATTGCTAGTCAAAATGTCGAAAGATTTTTGTGGCTTTCTTCATATTCCAGAAATACAACGTCAGATTTGACATCTGAATTGACAGCCTGCATTAACGAATGACACATTTAGAAAACGTTGAGTATTGCACGAGTTTTTCCATCTTTCTTTGATTCATGATTGAGAATTTTCTGTGAAACAACTGCATGCATCGGACGAATGCGCCAATTAATTAACTGGTCGTCAAGTTAAATACGGGCCTGCCAATAATTAATTAGCGCATAAAAACATGCATATACATAGTAAAATCAATTAAAATGTATGAAACGTTGACGTTTCTAGTTGTTTATGTCAACATGTTGTCATTTGACAGATGACAACTGTGGATGAAATTTGACAGATGACAACTGTGGATGAAATTTGACAGATGTCAACTGTGAATGAAATTTGACAGATGTCAACTGGAAACGTCAATGTTGCCAAACCAAATATGGAAACACAAAATAGCATGCAATCAATCTGTACATAGTTATTATTGATTTACACAACAAACTGTGTCGTTCTGTCATATAAATTCAATGCGAGAATGACCAATTTGTATTCCGGGATATTTCGCGCGTTCGGCCAAATTTTATGCATTGGTCATAGTCGTGAAATATGAGGCGAATGCATGCAATTTGTGTTGATGGCTAAGTTTAGCTACGAACCAAATTTCCAACAAAACATAAACGTCAAACTACCATGCATGCAATGACGCCGTCCTCGTGCAACGTTCTCTCGTTTCTTCCTCAAATTTCTTGGCGTTTCTACGCAGACGCTCCCGACCGACTCTTCGACGAAGACGTATAACTGGTTGCAGCATTGCTCAATGTCACGCTGACACGTTTGCGGATGAAGTTAGGTTAGAATTTGCTTAAGATTAGCTCATGCAACTGTCGAGTGTATACTATATGTATATGCCGACCAATCAGTAGCCAAGAAACAAGATCAATGCGCCTCGTGGAAAAGCATTGCTCGTCGTCGTGAATACCATTGAGATATACATATTTTG
>JARJDZ010009249.1:0-17285 GCA_030264555.1 Aleochara sp. GC000083 | reverse complement strand
TTTAATAAATGTCAAAAGTTGTTTATAATTTGAATAATGGTTTTATGGGATGCGAATCTCACAGAAAGCAAATGACTCTATGTATGAATCAAAACTATTAAATGTACGTAGGTAGGAAAAAATTTAACAAATTGATTATTTATTGTCATTGTTTGTTGTTATTTGGCTGGCTGTATTTACAACACAGAAGATGGGTGCGTCGAGAGATGCGCATTCAATTACAACGTTGATTAATTCGCAGTTTAATTGCCAATTGCAATTGCATTCGTGTATTCCCTCTAGACGAATAATTAATTGTTTATTTGGGCGTGCAGTTGACAATAAAGGTTCCTCTTTGATTAGCTATACCTGATAATGACATGAATTGTTGTGTTTTCATCTAGCTAATCACACATTAATATTACAATTAGTTGCGTTTTCATGGCCACCTGTAGAATTGTCATTAATAATTAAATTGTATTGATTTATTATGCTATTAAATTTCACAAGGGTTTATTTTAATTAATTTATGCTGGTAATTAAAATTGTAATCTGGTATAAACTGTGAATTGAATTTAACATTAAGGAATGTCTTCCAAAGAATATTTTGTATTCAGGAAAATTTTGAAGGGATATTATTTTTAGTAGATATATATTTCTGAAGTCAATATTTTTAAATACCGATGATTTATTGATGATTTTTTTGTATTTTTATTTGGCTTTTTAACAATCAATTTTAATTTTTAATTCACAAATGAAATTTTCAATCAAAATATATGTGGAACTTAAATTTATAATTTTGAAATTTTATTTTCAATACCAGTAACAAATTAGGAAATTATTAAATATGAATACTGATTTTAGTCATTATCGTAACTTTAAATGATAATTATTAAAATATTTAAAAAAATATAAACAAATGTGTAATGAATCTTACTATAATACATTTTATTTCTTTTCAGTGTGCCAAAAAATTCCAGACATCAACCGCAAGCCAAAAACTCCATCACAAATGGTAAGTTTTTCCAAAAATATTATAGCTATTTTTTAATCGGTAATCCGTTGTTAATTTAACAACAATTTAATGAAAACACAAATCATAAGGTTTATACAAATTTAATAACAGGTTAAACATTAAACATGCGCAAATATTGAAATGTGGGAAGTTCATCAGCTGCGTCATCCCCCCACCATTTGTTATCTTTTCCCGATTCGCATCCATGTTTGCAAACTATGCAAACCCTTTTATGCGAGGGTGGCGTATTTATAGTCAAAACAAATCCGGTTAATTTCGGAACAATCAATCATGATTGTGTTGCATGTACCCACATTCGTCGTTTTAGGCAGGTTAGATTTCGTCTCGTTAGGCTACTCACATTACACATGAGCGCGAACATGTGCAATTAATTTCCGCTAATTAATTTACATAACGTCTGTCTACGGCAGCACGTGATTGAAATTCCGAATCAGTGATGGGACATGTGAAAATTGTCCTGTTTTGTGATTAAATACTGATTCTAAAAATAAATGAAATGAATCATATGAATTTCAAAGTTCTAGAATGTTGTTGAATCGGTAGAGTAATGATTCAAATCAAATTTATCGAATGGTGTAGCAACTCTTCATCTAAAAATAAATGGAATAAATCATACTTTATCATTATTTTTTCAAAGAATCAATTATCCTAGAAAATATGAAAAACATCTTACTTTATTTTATTTTATTTAAATTTTAAGAATTTTGGAATATTAATAAATTACATTTTGCCTAATATTGACAAATTACCTGTATTTTCATCTGAAGTTTAACTGATTGAAAAAATAATTGTTGTTTTTGAAGATTTTAATTGTTTAAAATTAGAATTAGAAGAATTATTTTCTTGCATTTAATTAAAGTTACAATTGTTGATTATTTTAAGGTAAAGCAAATGTATTGTGCAAATTTGATATATTTTTAAATTATGCTAAACTAGAAAAATTCACTAAATTTTTAAAAACCCCATTAGAATTCTAACAAAAACATATTGATATATATTAACATTACATACTCGTAAACTACTAATAGTCAATGGATTTATAATCCAGAAATATTTGGAACAAAGCAAATGATAATTTTATTTTTAGTAGCGTCTTACGACTTTCTTGGTAAAAGTTTCACTGCGGTTAAAATCAATTAGAGATTTCATGTCCAAAAATAAATGGCGCATATCATAATATAATGCGGTTCAATTTTTTTCCGTGATTTCTTCGTATTTACGCTTGTTTCACACTTGAAACGCATCAATGATAACGTTTTTCAGACTAATACATCCGACAGAAAGACTCTTAATATACTTAAATATAATTCAAAGAAAACCTCAAGAAAAACCACAGAGAATTTTTTCAAGAAATGAATGAAAGAGATTAGACTTTTATTGTTAGATCTATTATTCAAATACAGAGTGTTCAAAATAGTCCTCCCCAAAATTTCGAATCAAAATGGAATCAAAAAATATCTGATATTATTTTTTCTGTTGGAGATATTTAAAACAAAATATGATTGCTAGAATTATCAAAAACTTTATGGGAATATTTTTGAGAAATCAGAAAATTCCCTGGGAAGTATTTTAATTATTAAGGCTGAAAAACTAATATTTTCTAACTTCTACATTTTTCAAATTTTGAAAATCTGATTGCTAGAATTTAACTTATTAAATTTTGATGCAAAAATAATTGATTTTTTTGATCACATCTTTAACGTGTTAAATTTTAAAAATCTATTTACATAGTATCGACGTCCATTAAATTCTGAACCAAAAATATCTGAACTTTTTTTTAAACACTCATCAAGTTTTCAAGATTTTTCAAGTTTATTTAATTGGAAACCCCCTTAATATTGTTCCATTCAAATCTAGAATTCAAATTAATCAATTCTTCTCAATATCCATGTCAGACTGATTTTCAAATTACTTCCAAATAAATTCTGATAATTTTATTGTCAGTGAAGAATATAATTATTATTTGTTTAAGAACTATTTGCAATTAGTCATAAATTTGTTTATTTTACAATTTACGCATTATGTAACAATGTGAAGAGGCGTTTTGTCATATTTCTTCATCTATCTCTCAAAGACATTCATTTTAATTAATCAGGCACATGAAGATATTGCATAATTGAAAATTGCAGTGGGCAAAATTAACCAACAATTGAACACGTGCCCACTATTAATTATGCAAAATTAGAAACAAACATAAGAAAAACTGTCCATCATTGCCTCTTTTTGCAAATTTGAGGACTTTTTTGTTTTTTTTTTCACTTTAAACCAAAATTACAAAAATCCAGAAACACGTGGAATTAATTTTATTTTCTTTTTTACCTTATTTTATGATATAATTGCATTAATTTAACAAATATTATACCAAGAAAAAAATATTTGATAATAATTCCTTAATTTCCTGATACGAAAAACATGATTGAAGAAAATTATAAATGTTTCCATTTATATTTAGAATGAACAAATCATTAAAATTGGCACTAATTGTAATTGCCCAAACGCATATTCCATGTTGATGGTATATTTCATTGCGTCGCGTTATAACGCAATAATAAATTGACCCAAATGCCAATTTGCAGCGTCAATTAACCGAGAATTAACCATCTATCCAGGACCGGACTGCGCATTTTTCATCTCGTTGTTTATTATTCAAGTTGCATTTTTGTTATTCTTCAAGGGGACCGCCCCCTACTCGGATTTTACATTAATTGCACGTGGCATTAGATGCGAGGGTGGACGTCATCCCCGGCCATTAAGCAGGAGGAAGATGAACGCGCTCGATTAGGTTAGGTTTATTCGGTTCAATGCGGGCTCGTTCACCCAGTGACACTAATTTACCGATTCGCCCCGAATCCATCCATCGCATCAATCCATGGCCGCCCACGCATTCACTCATGTGCCCAGCATCAACCCACCCCCATACATGGGCTGAAATAAAATTTATTCCAGGTTTATTTGGATTGCAAATGACTTCACATTTTAAAAATTCAAATCACTTTTCCTCTCTGTAAAATTGCAAACAAATATTTTTGTCAAATGGCAGCAATTGAATTTAAAGTTTCTTTTTTGAAAAATTAATTACTAAAAATGAACTTACAAAAAATAATTTTTGATTGTATAATTGCTCCAATGAATTTTCCCACAATAATTAGTTTTAGAATGCTCTTTGAAATTTTATTTTATTTTATTTTATTTTTTGTTTTCTAAAGAAAATCCGGTCCTGGAATGTTTCTTTTTTGCAGCCAGAACACAAAACATCCAACTCATTCTAATCACGCGGCAAACAGGTCACATAAAATTAATTTCATTAGGGTTACACGAGGGTTGAAGGACTCTTCGTACGAACAAGCACATAAAGGCATAACCTAAAAAAAAACGTCCCTCGCATGTGAAAAACAAGGGTCCATCGTGTACGCTCTTAACGAGTGTGAAAAAGAGAGGCAAAAAGGCCCATCACGTAAGGTGTGTTTTTGTATCATCTCGTTTTGCTGTCGTTTTCTTTTTCTTTTTTTTTTTGGTTTTGGGCAATTCAGGTAAATCGTTCTGAAAACTTGATGGGAAAAACCAGCTTCCAAAATGTCAAAAAAGGCGTGCATAGTAGTCTTCTTTTATACGAAATGTCGAGATCTATGAACACGCAACATCCCTTGTTTCCATAGAAACTCAAAGATTTTATTATTAGATTTTCTTTGTGATACCTGTTGAATTATACGGTTGAATTTTGGAACATGTCTAGAATATCATATTAAGAATTGAATTAGATATTTTCTCTTTTATGATTTGTTTGAATATAAGTGGAACGAATCTTATCAGCATTACATTGATTTTTGGATTTTTTCCTTTTTTGGTTTTGGGGTATGAAAAAGGAAATAACTTTTATTTTGTAATATTTTATGAAATGTTTGTTTTTTGCTAAAATGAGTTTTTTTAGTTTCTGTTTATTCCAAAGAGTAAAATTTTTGAAAAATTTAAATTATCGAATTGATTATAATTTTCATGGTTATTATAAAGTCAGTATATGATTTTCTAATTATTATATTTTTAATTACTTTCGCATTAAATTTTGAAAACTTCGAATTTTTAAAAAATGATTCTTTTATAATCAAAATTTTCAACCTCAATTTTATTGTTTTTTTCAATTTCAAGAATTCGAATAAATTCATATAATTTTTATTTTTTTGGTGGTTGAGACCTCTTTTTGAGAAAACATTTTCGTTTCTAAACTCATTGAAAACGATTCGACAATAGTAATATTTTTTTTTCAAATCTTATGAAATATAGAAACTAAATATTTTTTAATATTCTAAGACTTCAAATAGAACTGAAATCAACTATATGTTCTTTAAAACCAAATTTCTTTTTTAGTTTTATTGAAATTAAAACTTCTTTACTTTCGTCGATCTCTTTCATCGCAAAAGACAAAAGACAAGAACCAGAAAACTAAAATATTTCTGTCTGACAAGAAAAGCTCCCAATACATAAAACATTCTCGAATAATTTTACCAGTGAACACTGAATTTTATTTATTATCTTCCTTAATTTGTTATTGTTATAAAGTTAAACTTGTTAAACATGCTATAAAGAAATTGTCAAGAAGCCTTTTTCAGTTTTACGTTTCAAACATGAAAATTCATTTATGGGAAAGTAATAATTATAAATAGTTATACAAAAATTTCATAATTTTCTAAAAACGTTTAGCACATATAACATTTTAGCTAATTGGAATAAAATTGTTATAAATTCCAAAATTCAAAATTTGTTACTAAAGCTTTAGTAGCACTTTATTTCACGACCCTTTTTAGTCACAAGTAATAAAAACGTATTCAATTATCTCACTTGTTGAATATAGTACGTTATTTATTTCACAAGTGAATAATTTTCAATTTTACAAGTTTTTTTATTAGTTCTTTACTAGTTTTGTACTAGACACGTAGAAATTTCTAAAATTTGCTTTTAACTTTTATTTCTGATAGATATTTTATATTTCCTTAAAACTTTCAAAAATATTCGAATTTTTTTTTCGTTTTAATTTCATGAAGATGATCCAACATTTAGGGCAAAACATATCAAATTTTAAACAACAAAATTACTAAAGAATAGCAATGAAGCCCTCGAATCAATTAAAAATTAATCAATGATTATTACTGATATTTATTTAATCGATGATCAGATCATAATTAGGATTAGTCATTGACTTTTTAGTGGAACAAAACAACAAAACTGGAAAATTAATAATTACTCATTAAATTATATTTTAAGTTAAGTAATATTTCAACTATTAATCGAAAATAACAATTAATCATCAATTAATCTTATAACTAACCCTAAAATTGATTTAATCGATGATCAGTGCTTTATTAAAATTAATTATTGATTAAAAATCAACACCTAAGAGATAATTACTCATTAAATCATCTATTAAATTAAGTAATATTTCAGCTATCAATCTAAAATTGAAAATATATCAATTCATAAAATTCATTTCTAACTGGTACCACTCTATCCACACACATACACCTCACCATCATTTTTATTCTCCACCTCTTCAACTCTATGATGATGTTGATGATGTTGGCCCCCTCGACCATCATCAACATCAAACACATCTCTTCCAACCTGCCATCCATCCGTGCTCGCGATTGCGCACGCCTCGATCGCGCATGACTCTGTTATTGCAGGTAACGCTACTTAAGTACGCTACAGCGGACTTAAGTAGGACTTTTGTGTGACGTGTGTGCGCGTATCTACGTTATAGGTTAGGAGTGGAGAGGTCGGCTTTTCCTGCGGGCCCACTAGCGGCGAGTTTCGGCTTGTGATGGTCAGAGTTGCGCGAGTCGCGCTCGCGTTCAAGACTCCCATCGTTTCCGCGTGCTGCTGTTCGTTTGTTCGTTCGTTCGTTTTGCTCTTGTGATTTGTTGCAATTCGTGTGCGCGCCAGCTATTGTTTACTCTTTGTGCAAATGGACTTGCAACACCACCAGCAGCAGCAACAATAACAACGACATTAGTTGGCAGAAAGAATGGTAGCATGCAACATGCACCAACGATTTCGGTTTTCGGTTATTCGCATTTTGGCATCGATGCATTGCGAACAGTGAGAATAGTGAAGTTCTTATCGTTATCGGGCACGTGCAGTCATATTACACTCGGGATTCTTTTTGCATGCTGAAAGTTTCAAATTGGTCGGATTGTTTCACAAAGTAAAATAGTCAAAGTTGCAAAGTAATGAACGAACGTTAATGACTCAATGAGTGCAATTTAGAATCAATGGGTTTGAGATTTTGCAAAATTCGTGTTGTGTTTGTGTTGATATCTCATTGATAAGGGAAATTTGACAATTTGGGAAAATTAGAGTGCAACTAATGATAAGGAAATTCATTGGCTTGGATTTTTGTGTTATCAAAAGTATTGGTGAGTAAATTTTCAAAAAATCAAACCATATTATTTATGTGATTCTGCCAAGTTTTCTGCAATGATTGCTATTCAAATTTTTCAAATCTTTTGAGGATAAATGCGATTAATTAACAGAAAATAATTAACAAAAATTATCAGTAATGAATCCATGGATATTAAAGAGATAATTATTAAATTGATTTTAAGTGAAATCCTAATTGAAATTCTGAAATTACTAGAAAATATCATAATGATTAAAAATGAATTACTTTATTTATTGTAGCACTTGATTCTAGTTTTGGAATCTTTATAAATTGTTGAAGAAATCAAGTTTCAGAACTTATAAAAACTATCAAATTGATCCCTGAAAATTGTTAACCACATTCATTTTTCTTGAATTTTGGAAAATTTTGTCAGTGCAAGTGATAATAATAATCTATTAAAGTTGATTAAATATTTGCATTTTGAAGTGTAAATAATGATAATTACACACTTCCAAAAAACTTGAAAAACATAATTTCTATTTAATTACTGATAAGATTTCAAGTGCATGACTTGTAATTACAATCAGAGAACTTAAAAGTTTAAAAACTAATTGAAAATATCTTGATATTAAAAAACTAACCTTACCTAACATAATATTTATTAATTAAAATTGAAAACATTGATATATTTTGTCTATTGTTTCAAAAAATTTATCTCTTACATAAATTTAAATTTTGTTTATTCCTGTTCGATATCTTATTTATTAGTTAAATTGCTATTAACTTTGAAGATAAGGAATGTAAAATTATTAACGAATTCATTTCACGAATTTTCGTTTATTTTACTCTCTAATGAAAAAAAAAGATTAAAGTACGTTACTTGTTTTGTTTTGTTTATATTTAATATTTAATATTTCTCGTTAAAATATTCAAAAAGATGAAAACTATTTTGATAAAAAGTTTGATCAAATTCATTTTTATTAATAAAAACTCCTTGTAAAAACTACTAATTAAATTCAAAACAAGACATAAAAAATACAATTCAAAATGTCTAGAAAGATCAAAGTTATCTTTATAAAAATTTTGATAAAATTAATCTTTGTTAATAAAAAAATCTTCTAAAAGCTACTAATTAAATTCAAAACAATATATTAAAATATATTGCAAAATATCCAGAAAGATCAAAATTATCTTTACAAAAAAATTGATAAAATTCATTTTTGTTAATAAAAATTACTATAAGAACTACTGACTAAATTCAAAACATTTCAATAAAACTTTTCAAAACTTGATAATACAAATTTATTTCCTACATTTCTTGAATCTATAACTGAATTTATGCAATAGATAATTTTATTACCCAAAAAAATAGAACATTCATATATTTTTCTTTTGTTTACTCATTTCGAAACATCCAGAAAGGAAAAATAAACGTTGAAATTGCTAAGCCAGGTTATAAAATTATTTCCACTTCAAAGAAACACATGCAAATTTGTATAAACTACCAATCAAAGTTTGCACAACTTTGTGATTTATTCCTCTGTTACCTCATTTCACTGAGGATCCAACACCATTGAAAAAAAATCTGAATCAAATCAAATTTAAACAAATTCTCGTAAAAGAAGACTTGTTTATAGATGGAGATAAACTTTAGAAACGAGTCTTACAGTATGTGAACTTGATTGATCAATGTAGAAATATATCAAAAAAGAAAATGTAGCAATGTAACCAGAAATTTCATGTTGTTTAAAGCTAGTTACACAAGCACCGGAAATTTATATAAATTTTGGGAGCAGCAACAAAACACCTCTTCTTAAACACATGCCAACGTTTCATTGATGGTTCATGCATGATGGTTTAAAGTTTAAACACTCCCAACAAAAAAGTGCGAGGATAGGTACATTTATTTATAAACAATACTCTTATTCAGTGTTTATGGGGAAGTAACACATTTGAAGTGTTGATCGAATTGAACAGGAACAGGAAGTGCACTCGATCGAAACATCAATTGTCAATGAAATATTTTTTGTCTTTTTAACAATTTTTTGATTATCCTTTGAAAAGCTTCTCTGGATCAAAAAGTAATTTATTTTTTCATGTTTTTTAATGAGTCATCAATAATGAAACTGTAAAATTTATAAATACATTAATTGATTTTTTATTTGCAAATTAATTGACAATGATTGAGATAATATTTTTTCGATATCTAAAAAATGTTTATCTAATTAATTGCTGAATAAAATTCTAAGATAATTTCTTAGTTGATTTGTGTGTTATTTTTTAATTAAATTAAATTATTAATTTCAAACAATACTTTTTACATAACGAACAACATGTATAGATTTCATTTTTTATTGACATCATTGCCATTTTCAATAACATTGAAGAGGATAATTATTTAAGTAATTTTTACTTTTCATTTTATCGAATTTCCGGTTCGGAAACAGAATTTATATTTCCACTTTCTACAGACAGGAAATTAGTTGCTCATCAATTTTGCAATAACCACATTTTAATTATCCGGTTAAAGCTCATACATTTTTTATATGTATATAAACATAAAATATTTCTTAACAATCTTACTTTAAAGTGAAAAATTTACAATATAAATACAATTTTGCTAAAATTCTTATGCAAATAACTGATTCCCAGAAAAATATATCAAAAAAGTCAAAGATCACTCGATAAATTGGCAAAACATGAATAAATTAGTGTTCTAATCGATGTACACACGCATTAAATTCGTAATAAACGAAAAATAAATAAACAAGCAATGCATGATAAATGATCGCGACAGCCAGCATTCACAAGTAGTCATTATACTTAATGAACATCATTCGAATGATTGCTGTTTATTTCTTGCATGCTGTGGCAACCGACAGCATATTCAACGTACGATATAAATACGTGCTGATGTGAAACGTTTTACTCATTTATTTATATTGCATGTTGCAATTGCTTTTATTCGATTATTTTGTGCACACGCGTCGATTAAGGTTAAGATGACTTAATTCAGTCAGGCATATTCACATTGTGCTTCCTTTCAATTATAATTATCGATCATGAAATGCATTTTGCAAACGATAAATGATGCGAATTGCATGTTGAAAATTTTATAACAATAATTAACGGAAATATTCTGATTGATGGCATGAATAGAGAGGATTTTCCGTTTCTATATCAGTTAAAGTAATACAAAATTATAAACGAATTATAACAACTATTTTTTTAAATAAAATTCAGTTTTAATATATTTACATTCGGAGTTTTTAACATATATGAAAAATATGACACAAATACAATTGGATAATTCTTGGATTATGATTAAGATTAAAAAAAGAATTCTATACAATTAAAAATATGAGGAAACACATTTTAATAAATAATCATCAAAATTAAAGTATCATTAAGATTAAGTATCATTAAATTATTACACCAGTATCATAAAAGTTTTAGAGATTAATTTCTAGAATTTATAGAAATTTAAATTGCAAAATTATTAACGAAAAAAACAAAATTTAAAAATGATGATTGTTCTGTCAATTAAATAATCTCTCAGATGATATAAAAATTTCAAATTTTCATTTTCAAATCAAATTTGTGTGATTTTGTATCAGTTATGAATAAATTTCTCACACTTGTAGATTTTACTTGTAAAAATATTTAATTTCAGTCCTACAAAGACATTTAGAAAATAAAATAAACAAGTAATAAATCAAAATATAATTACAACAAAATTATTACAATCATCCCAAACACGATTGATCTACTTCCTCTGACAAAGTTATGAGCTTAGTACGTCCCTGTTACATATTGATACGAATTTTATTTGTAATCAAATAGCAATAAATTTTTATTACAGAGTGCTGACTATACACAAGCACAAACAAACTCATATACACATTACAATACATATATCCGTATTATAGTCTGTAATGGTTGAATGTTGTTGTATGGATCGTCGTTATTTATTCGCGTAATATTCTCGTAATAATATTGTCCGCGTATGAAGTTCTCCTTCGAATAAACAAACAACTAGTGCTCAGTGCATTCGATTGTAGTAAATAGTAATTAAAAGTCAATAATAATAAAAACGTATGAAAAACACACTTTTAATAAATATTTGTTGTTCGTTCTGACGCTGACGAGTCATGTAATCATTTGAACATCTTAACAACAATTTATGCAAAACACTGAGATGCTTGTAGGTAATTTGTTTTTCTTTTGTTGTTAACAAAGGATTTTGAAAATGATTGTCACAGGTATAAAGAAGTCAGTAAATACGAAAAAAAAGTTTTTGTTCAAATTTATTTATGCATATCCTTCAAATTTTTATTGATTGGTGAAAATTATTACATTTTGGGTTATATTTGGGTAATATTTGTATATTTAAGATTGTTTCAATATTTTAAAGATTTCTTGCATAATTTGGTTTAATTTGCAACTTAATTCTTTGAATTCTTGATTTTCAAAGATTTATAATCAACATTTAAATCGATAATTAAAATTTCAATATTTTCCAAAAAGAAACTAATTTGTAACATTTTCTTATCGATAACACAAATAAAAAAACTGCATTACTGCTTTATAGTTTTTTTCTGGCTGGATTATGTTGAAGATAAATAGTTTTTGCTTTTTATTCAGGCCACTCCTAAAAATTCAATTAAAACCATGTAATCATATTAACATCATAGCAACAATTTATGCAAAACACTAACTATCTTGTTAATTATTTTTCTTTTGTTGTTAACAAATGAGAGTGATTTACAAAAAGAAACAAAATAATCTGCAAATAAAAATAGAAAATGCAAAAATGCAAAATTTTGTTGTGAATAGTTTTATGTATTACAATCGAATTACTAAATTAACTCTTCTATGATGATAATTTATTGTTTGAAGATTATTATATTTTCCTTTTTTCCTTCGCGTAAATTCTTTGATCGATTCCAACTAATTAAAACCATATTGACACAAGAAATTTAAATAATTTCATGTACGAAATTGCCTACAAAAAATAATTTTAAAACTTTGACTACTTTTCATTAAATCAATGAGAAACTCTCTCCTAAATTCATTTTTTGTCAGTTTTTATTGTCTTGATTTAATTAGCAGATTCGTAGCTCAAGAAAAATTTCATTTCATCATTAAAACTATATTTATTAACTTATTGTCTATACTTAATGATTTCTCAAGAAAAATGTAATTACCAGTTTATAATTAATAATGGGCAAATGTCAACGCATAGAAAATCAGTAATTTGCGATTTGCTCAATGGAAACAAATCACAGTAATTAAACTTGGCAATAAATATCAAACCAACAACTTGAATAAAACTTCTTGCAACCAGCCGCATTATTCGTATGGGTAATTGAAACGTCTCAATTAATAATGCATACAAATCTATCTATATCTATATAAACGTATATGTGTGTGTACAAAGCGCGGTATAATTAAAATTCTGCAATAACTTAGCACTCTGATGAAAAATTTAATGGCGAAAACCACCGACACAGAATATATAATCGATAAATCTTTGCACCAGAGGTTGCTGATGAAGACTCGTTCGTTCATCCGTTACATCCACAAAATGCAAATTCGTCCGGAATTCGTACGTGACAATTGCAATGTGCGCGCCTGCAAAATTTTGCATTGTGTGAACACGGCCATGTGTGCTGATCACACGCTGATTTAAATGCGGTCTTCTATCAATTAAAATGCACACGGCTCGTTTGTTCTTTGTATGTGTTATTATGCGATGGTTTTACCGTATGTAACCATAGTTAAGGTTACTTAAAGTTTAGTTAAGTTAGGTTAGATTGGATTAGATGAGGTTAAGTTGCATTATTACTAACATGGTATATAAGAGGGTTTATCACATGCTTGTTTTGGTTTTGTTTATAAATTACATGGATTATGAGCCTTGGAATGAAGGAACGTGTCATATGCATAAAGTCAATAATTAATTACTGCTATTAAATCCTGGGAAGATTGAATAAGGATGTAATATTTACCATATACGGGATGTCTCTAAAATTATTTATAAACAAAAAAGGATCAAGCTGTTTAAGTTCAGTTTCAAATTTAATATCTGATGATTTCAAAAAATAAGTATTTTTTTCATTTATTTTTCAAATTTTCCCAATTCAAATTTTCGATGAAAAAATTCGTTTTGTTATAATTTTATGTCATGTTTGATAATACACCAAAATTATATTTTATCCTATTCTATTTAATCTCCTAAACTTTCTTATTGTTCTTTAAGTTGACAAAATGAAACGAATTTTTTCCCTTAAAAGAATGATCCAAAAATAAAATGGTCAATTTGATAGTGGAGGTTTTTTATAATATCCCAATATTTGATCAATTTTTCTATAAATTTAATTTAAAAACTGTTAAAAAGTAAGTTAAATTTTTAAAAATCGTTTTCGTAGAGTTTAAAAATTTATATAGACTTTTAAATATGATTTGAACAATTATTTTCGAAATATATTTTGATAATATAATTAAAGTTGTTCATTATAAGATAATGTAATATTAATTTGATAAAGTCAATTTTTCTTGTTCTAGAATGCTATAGTCCTACTTAAATTTAAATAACACATATTATTACATTTTTTTTAAATTTATGATTCAAAAGTAAATTACCAATTTCTAACTCAAGCTCTTTTTTATTTTGTCACTTAATATATCACTCATATTTTTCTAAAATGTTAATGTAAATTTTCACCCCTATTTTTCAAAACTTTGAATTTTTAAAATTCGTTTTTCTAGATTATGAAATTATTTTTCAACAAAAAAGTCCATGAAATTTTTCACTAAAATTAATTTTTCATAAAAATTTTAAAAATCTCATATTAACACTTTCAAATATGACTTGGACAATTATTTTCAAAAGATTTTTTGATAGAGAAAAATGCTCCTGTTTTAGAATGTTCTATTCTGCCTAAATTTAAAATCAAGTTAATTTCTTATTTATTATTCTTCAGAAGGAATCAACATTTATCGAGTAAAAAAATGAATAATGAAATTCAAGAAATTCAAGAATGGAATTTTTACTTGAAGTAATCAAATTCAAAACTTATTGCAAAAGTAGGATTTTCTAATTAAGAAAATAAATTGGTAATGATCTCAAAAGAAGTTGCTTTACAAAAATCACATGGTATGACAGACATATTCAATGACATAATGTTCATAATAACGGAAATTCCCATCTTTTTGTTTCATGCCCATTATTTACGGTATCATTACTGTCATCAGAATTGCTCTATCTATTATTATGCTTATTTCCACTGAAATCCTTGATACGATTACTTCATACTTTGCCAATGTAGAAAATTGCACGCACGAGGAAGTCATTTGTGAGACGTGCACAATTCACAATTCCTCTACAATGGTGATGATAGCAAAAAACAATAAAAAACTACAACAATGCACTATCAGTAGAAAAATAAAAATAATTATTTACTTGATATCCAACATATTTAAGGTAAATTGAAATCATTTATCGTTAATAATTAACTTTCTTGGATATTGACTTTATTATCATTAACTTTCATTAATATTTCTTCTGAAAAATATGAAAAATTATTGATTTTTGGTGATAGAAATTGAACTTTTTTTAAATTTTCTATTAAACTTTTATAAACATATTTATAATTATTGATACGTGCAATGAGATATTGTTATAGAGTACACAAAAACCTAGAAAGTCATTTGTTGCAACATTAATTTGTTCGTTATCATCGATGCGCAGAACATTAAATTATAAAAATAACTACTGCTCATAAATTCTGAAAAAAAACATGCTTATTACAGTGTTATTTCTACTATCAAAAACTAATTACACAACGTAGCATTCACTCATAATTACCTTGTTGACTATATTCCCATTTGCTATTTTTACTTTTGCAATTCACTCATTGGTTTATTTGCTATCATCTTATTTACTATTTTTTCTTGATCTTTTTTTTATATTGCTTCTAGAAACTCGTTACTTTGCGCTTTCCAAGGTTCTTAGAGCTACAGAACCGGAAAGAAGTTGCAATTTAATCTGACAACCTCTTATTTTCTACTCCTATGAGTATATTTCATAATGATTAGAAATCAACAAACAATTCAATTCAACCAAAAAAATAATTTGGTTTAGATTGATTCTGAATAGAATATCCATCAATTAATTTATTCGAATGTCATCAAACAAATTACCTGACACGAATTTATAATTGCTATTTATAATTATGAAAATCGTCAAAGTATTTTTTCATCAAATATTTAACAACAAATCGTTGATGATTTTCTGAGAAGTTGACCCTGCATGACATTGATTTCGACAATGACATGATTGTAAGTTTTGCGGTTGATTTCTGCGAAAAGTAATAAATCTATTGTGTTCCAAGATGTTAGTCATTGCTAATAATCAATTTGTTGTTAGTCTACAATGACCACATCATAAATTTCTCAGTCATCCAACTCTAATTTCTCAAAATATTTGTTATAAAGAAATTTTCCTAAGAACGAAATTCACTGGAGCAAATTTATGATCAAATCCAAATATGAATCAATCATCAACGACAAATATTTGCTGTTTGAAAAGTTTGAAAACTTTACTTGCCAAATATCAACAATTTCGTCAAATATCTGTCAAACATCTTTGTCATTTGTTTAGAATGTTTCTGAGTTGATTTATTTGTCACTATGTGTGTGGTTGATGGTACATTGAAAGTATTTACGACTTCAACGTGCCAATTGTTTATTGATTTTATTGACTCTTAACGGTTTATCAATATATTTGGTCGAAGCGAACGAACGGTTTTATGTCACTCTGTTGTCAATTTCTGCGGCGGCGGCGGATGACACACGAAATGAGAACACCAAGCGCGCACAACCGGAAGTCGATTAACATTCTATTGTTCTGCTTACTGTTTTCGTCCTTTATGTTCGTACCGACCGAGGTCCAAAAGAAGAAGGTACCCAAAGAAACGAAAACAATGCAGAGATAATAAAAGGAATAAAGAAGACTTTTTGCACTTGTAGCAAACGTGCTCGAGATGATCAAAACAACATTTTGCATGGTTGTTTCATGCGTTTATTCGTGTTAGTTGGTAAACATCGTTTGGTTAATTGGTTTAATCGGAGATAATTGATTAGTCGCACAATTTCGTGGTAGTCGAATTAATAAAACAGTAAAAATAATGTACGGGTTTTTTTTTGTTGGGATGATTTTACTGGTTTAACTAGTTTAACGGTTTCCTGGTTGATTTATTTAAACAATTCCGTTTGAAAGTTTGAATTTTGAGATAGTCCATGGAAAAGATAAGTTGTTTTGCCTTTTTATGGTTTCCTTAAAAAGTTTGTTTATATTTGATCCAAGAGAGGGCGTATTAAATTAACAAGAAATAATGAGAAATTATTAAAACAAAATATGAATAAATTGCTTCTTAATTTCAATTAAATCAGTTATATCATATTTTAATGAAAAATAAATAAAAATATCAATATTTAAGTGTTTTTGCGTATGAAAATGAAGCGCCCTCTCTGGATGAGAATTCAAAATATTTTTAATCAAAAAGTCAAAGTTTTGCTCAAATTCAAATTTTCAAACTTTCTCTTCTGTTTTAAGTTAGTTTTCGAATGATTTATTGCTGAAAATCCTCAATGATTCAACAGAAATATGAAATTTCATCCTTTCTATCAAGACTTTCAATCATAAATCCCAAAATACCGGAAAACTCAGTAGTTTTATAATTGAAAACAACTTCACCCTTCATCAAGTAACAAAAAATTCAATCAAATGTACAATGCGCACCGAAAAACTAGTCGGCTAAAAGTTTTTCCATTCACATCGAGATTACATTCGCTCAATGCTTTGCCGCATTTTTTTTCGTTGAACGTTTTTTT
>JARJDZ010009246.1:0-23036 GCA_030264555.1 Aleochara sp. GC000083 | reverse complement strand
TAGAACTCCATTTTTCAAGTTCGGATATTTCTGAATCCCGTACAGATTCGGGACCATGACCAATGCTATTTTTTCGACAAAATACTATAAATGCCGTTTCAATCATCGGAATCGGTCCATTAGTTTCGGAGATATGAAAATTTTTGAAAACTCGAGCGATTTTAAGAATTTCGTATCGCTTTTTTCGCTACAAACTTTTTTTTCAACTTTTTTCTTCGAACGCGATTTCTGCATTCCCCATGACCAAAAGGGCATAAACCCATAGCTTTTTGGAAAGTGCTCATCAAGACCTACAATTTAGTTCCAAGTTTAGATTAATTGGTCCAATCATTTAAAAGTTATTCGCAGTTAAATGACCGAGAAAAAGCGAAAATTTCGCATTTTAGATACCTGATTTTACGTCAAAGTCTCCCCATATATTTTTTAAGTAGATGCATCTTCAATGCAGCATCATTAATAAAATTTTTATCGGGAATTCATTAGTTTGATAAACTTTTCCTCCATCTTTTCATTCTTCTTGGGTCGAACTAATTTCATCAATATTCCGTCCCCATTCTCCTCACTTGAAGAATATCAACGCGCACTTATAATTAAGCGCGATGACTACGTAAGTGCGCTTATCTTTGAAGCCGCCCCTCTCTATATGACATCCAATTAATTACAAATTATTTCCGATAGATTAATTTGGCTTTGTAGACCAGCCGCATCGAAGGCGCGCCTGTCGTTTGCTCGCACACACCCACGCTCTCTTCAAGACGCCCCTGAAACTTCCGTAAAGTTTTGTGCATTTTGATAGATTACTACTTTGTTGTCTATTTGATCTCATCCTTCAGAACCGAGAATTTCAAGCGGATTTCGAAGGTTAATACTCCTCTGGTTAAATTTCGCGTTTGAAACTTTCATTAGTCCAACGAAATTGGCACGCAATCGTGGGCCGGATGTACAACCGGAAGTACAACAGGCGTAAATCACAAAAACGGCAACCCCCATACCGTGGAGGAAAGAAAATCAGGAAACCAGCAAAAACAAAAACACGACGCTGTCGAAAAAGGGGGCAGGAACGTCGATAAATAAATATCTCTTCGATTTCCGGTTTACACACACCGGTTGTTTCATTGCTCGCCCGTCCTTCTTCAGGTCCGGTGTTTTCGTCCGGGTGTTGGTTGCATTTTTTCCCCGTTTGGTTCCTTATTTCCGGTCGCCATTCGCCGAGAGCGAGCTATTCATTTAGCTATTGCCCCATTTGTTTGTTGTTTGGTTGTTTATTTGTTTACCCATGGTTGCAACTCGTTTGCTCTTTTTTTGGCGTTTTCTTGATGCTGTTTCCCAGCAAATATGCAACCTAATAAAACTTCCCCCCACTCCGGGGGGATAATCGTCGTTAAGCGGCATCGCTGACAAGCGGGAAGAAAATGAAAACGACGAGCGGAAAATGAAACGCTGAGGATATGGGCTCGAGCGTCATATAAATTATATGAGGACGCATCTAATGGCGATGAATTCCAATTATACGCCGACGAACGTGCAGACATTTTGGATGATAAGTTTGCTGGCGGGAAAAACTAGTGGGGGTAGGAAGGGATAGCAATGAAAATGCTCCGGAAAAAGTAAAGTTTAACGACTTCAATGATCGCGGATTTCTTTTGATACCACTTTCATTTTTTTGATGTGGTTCAAACCGGAAATGACAATGCAAAATGCACAAAGCAACTCATTAGCTTCAACCTTCCACTTTTGTTCTTCTTCTTCGTCAGTAATTATCCTAACGAACCATTCACATTTTCTCAATTAGTATTAACAAACTTCTGCGGATATTTTTCATGTAGTGGCAATTTAGTTAAAAAAGAAATCAAATCTAAACGGAAATGCTACGATTTTACTCACACATGTAATTATTGGTTGTGTGTGTATAGATGTGCGAGTGGTGGGGGGAAATGGACGAAAATGCGGCCCGAAAAGGTCATTTCGGTGAAAATGGCGAGTGTTAGATTTCGGCGTTAAATGTGCCGTATAACGGCTCGGCTAGAACTCTGAGATTAACTTATCTGATTATCCGAGCTTTTGCGCGCATAAAAAATGCATGAAGCAGTGGCGATGGCGGCGGCCGAAGAGGCGTAAAAAATCGGCGGACACTTTTTCAAATGCATATTCATTCGCACGATATTCGCGCATTGCTCTCTTAAATAACGGCAACTGAACGAATGAACAGCAAATGCATAAACATACTCGTAATAAATTTGATTGCAGATTATTTGCTTGCCTCTTTTGCCAGTTCGCTTTCATTCTGTATGTGCGTTCATTATTAATGATTATCATATTTTATCAAGGATTTTCGGCTGTTTAAAAATTCAATTTGCGAAATTCATTTTCGTTCGATTAAATTTTAGTAGAGTATCGATAAAAAACTCGTCTTGCAAGTCACCCTTTGAAAAATTTCATGTCAAATACTCTAAACATATTTAACGTTTCGTCCTGAAGATTCTCCGTTTGCAATGAAAGATTACACTTTGCATAGATCCTCATCCTCATAGATATCGTCCTTCCTTTCTTCCTCTTTGTCCCATTTCTCCCATGTTTGCGCGGTATACGTGTAACTGATGCAATCTGAAGAACTGAACAAATAGCAGCATGAGTGCATCATGCATCCGGAAATATAATAGACTCGCGGCATGATGTTTCCCATTCGCGAACGGCCACGTATGCACATTCTCCTCTTCGCGAAAAGGATGTTCCGGCTCTCAATGGCGGACGTGCATGTATTTATAAAGGTATTATATTTTAGAGCTTTGTATCCGAGATTTGCGATGCGGACAAAGCCCATGAACATCCATGAACATCCTTCCTCCAGGACAAATAGACCATCCATATTGTTAATACTCCCTCTTGAGAGAGAGAGAAAATTACATACGAAACGAAATCTGTTCTATAAGAAAAATACATCTGTTTGAATTACGCGATATGAAATAATTTGTATTCAATTTATTGCCCGAATGGAGGGAATTTGTTGAAACGTTGCCAAAAATGAACGAAGATTGTAAAATTTGGTCCGATGCACAATGCGAAAGTAGTCGTAAATGTAGCAAACAACGAATCTTGTTGTGCGTGGTGGGGGGGTGAGAGTGGGGGAAGGATGAACAAACGGCAAACTTAAGGAGGATAACGAAACGTCGAAAAGCAAGCGAAACACACAACAGAGTGCCGAATGGCGTACAGATTCATAGTCGGGCATTAGGTTTTATGACAATAAAATGTTGTGCGCGCAGAATTGCGAAACAAGCGCAAAATGACTTCGCAGTCTCATCATCATGGTCTTTCCGGGTTGAGTTCGGTAAGCCATCCCGGAAGTGTGTATACCACACGCCCAAAAACTATAACCGACCGAACGAACGAACAATGCGCTAAAAACTGAAACCGTAATGCATCGATGCATCGTTGCGAAATTGATTGCAGAATCGAATGAGTGGTTGCGAAGAGTGCATCAATTTTGCCATCCAGTTTGGGTTTTAATCGTATTTGGTGGTCGTTTATTCATCAAAATTTTAAATTATTTATTGGCAACATTTTCATAAATGTTATCGAAATTTTGCAAAATTTAAATTTGTCTTCAATTCAAATATTTCAAATTATTCAAAAATTGCAAAATTTTATTACTTTATAGATTTGAATCTTTTATAAACTTTAAATTATTATTTCTGGGTTTCATTAATAAAAAAAAGAATAAATAATTTGCAAATTTGCGATTTTAATGCAAATATTTTTTATCATATGATTTTAAATATTTCTAGTTTAAAAAAAATAATAATTCTGATGATAATTGTAATAAAGATTCAAGAAAATAAGTTGATGGTAAATTTTGCAAAAAAAAATCTTTGAAAACTTTCAAAATTTAAATAAATAACATTGAAATCAAAAATATGTAAACTTCCATAAGCTTTTTGAAGATGTCGGAACTCGTAAACATTTCCCCATATGTATGAACCGGAAGTTGTCGCGTTCGGTCGAACAAAACACTTTGCACTTTGATATTCGCCATCGTTGTCGCCAAATTGTTACGCGCCAAATCGAATCGCACACCCAACTTTACATACATTTCTCCACGTTTACACGCAATGCGAAAGCGACGACACGTCACGAAACACACTTCCGGAAGAAATCAAAATGCGAACTTTTGGCTTCTTTCTTCGCCACATTGAAAAAAAAAATGCAAACAAACGCGGGCGCAATAAGCCTCGCGCGCGTATATTGGCTCGCATTGCCGTGAAATCTTATCAATTACATCAAAGGGAATAAAAAACGAAACGGCGACGAAGACGCCAGCAACAACACAAACGACGCTGAAGGCGGCTTCACTCGTAAAATTCTTGCGCGCTTTGGAAATGTTCTCAAATGTAGCCTTCTATGCTAATATATGAGTATGAATGTATCAAGCGCATCTTTCTACCTTCGTTGTGGTGGTACATTGTTGTTGTTGTTCGTGTGGGTGGATGGTGGGTGAGATGTGGGTGGTGGGGTGTCTTTTACGTTTTGCTTCCGGTTGCTCGATGAATGCGAGACGCTTGCAGACGAACGCAAGGGAAGAGTTTAAAAAGATCTCGGGAAATTGCCTCAAGATCTTTCCGCCTTACAACGTCGTACAAATGGAAAAATGTTGAAATTAAAATAACGGAATATATGGAGGGAGAAAGTGGTGGGGGAATACGGAAGTATTCCTGACAGGCGGAAGGAAACGTGTGAGAGTTGTTTATTTCAGGGTTGAATTTATAACAAAATTTTCAAAGATATCAAACTCTTATCGTATTAATTTCTAGTTGAGAACTTCATTGATCTAAAAATATTCGGTTTTTAATACAACATTTTTCTCGGGAGTTGTGCAAAAATACTGCAACGCGGTCTTCATCGTTTCGTCGTTCGATATCAAAAACATATGAGACACATCGCAGTCCAGTGTACTTATATGTACTTCACTTGTGCACTTCCACACTATATAGATTTTCAGCGTCGACTCGCACTAGATAATGTCATGAACGCATGTGTGCACTGCGAATTGCGCCTGGAGGATGATATTCCCGGATATATATATATTCCCGCCTTTTACGGTGGCTGGCTGGGGTGGGCCGGTACGACACATACTTTTATTTCGCGTTAAGCGGCCAACTTGTTTTGACATTATTTTTCTGCGCGCCATAAGTAAACTTCAGCACTTTGAAAAATTTATAGCTTGCTTATATTGTACCCGGGATCATACTATCATAGAAACAGGAAAAAAAGGGAAGAAAATGGGTAAATGCAATAAAATATGATATAAATACAATATCAAGTCGGTACTTTCCATCTTTTAATATTTCTGCCAACTTTTGAACATTCATTTGTACATTCAATTTCATCTCAGAAATGTTTTAAATTATAAAATTGTATTTTGTTGACATTTAAAAAATTTCGCTGGGAAATCCCATTACAAGTGATTGATTGAAAATGGTAAAAAATCCAAACCGGAACTTGATGCTCACCCATTCGATGTAATATGAAGTAGTGCATTCATCCCACAGGATGTCGATGAGTTTGCGCTTGTTGGGGGTGGATTTATTCGTTGGGTTGCCTTCTGGCGGTCGCATAAAAGTCATCCGGAGTTGTCGTTTGTCGTAAAAAAAGCGCAATATCAATCCTCCACCTGGAGATAAACGATGAGTGCCGTTGCGTCATTGATTTTGCGGATTTCCGGTCCGGTATATGTTGTTCGTTCATCCATCTATCAATCAGTATTAGTCCGGTTTGATTTTGCATGCAAAAAATTGTAGGAAATTTCAAACAACAGGTAAAAACTTCAATATTTTAGAGTTTTCAAAGATATTTCTAGAAATTTCTATCAATTAAAGAGGAAAATTGCAATTTTTTTTAGTAGTTGATCTGGTTTCTCGAAGAAACTTTGTAATTATTGAATTCATCCTTGAATTCATCCTTGAATTCATCCTTGAAAAATCTTTGGTAATTCTTTTGGAACAATGAATGCATCACCATAAAAAATCCACTTGCTAATTGAAATGGAACGCATAATACGATTAACCATAAGGTTTGGGGGCGGCATTGAATGCATCCACTGCTTCGTCTATTCACCCGCTGGCGATGGCGTCCATGGCTACGACCACCACCTCCACGACCATCACTATCATCCGCTATTCCCACCGCTTCCGGCGATATGCGCACACACCCAAATGGTTTAATTGCTCTTCAAACGAACACTGCCGCCGCCGTTTCTGTCCACGTCTCCTCCATATTCATATTTGCCCTCCACCGCCTCCACCTCCAGTGCTACCTACCATCACGAAGGCCTTTTGGGCAAAATGCCGCCGCCCATACTGTTGTTGCGTCTCGGCATTGAAGTGCTAATCGACTAGATGACTATTTCGCGTGCACGCCATGACGATGACGGGGGTGGCGAGTAAACGCAACCCTTTATCATGGATCCGTGTATGGTTGCGGGTGCAATTGTATGTAAAATATACGATGGGAGGCGGCGAAGAACGGCGCCGATGTATGATCATCATCATCACCACCACCTCCAGCGACGCTTCATCGCACGCAGCGCCAACAACTTAATCGGCCTAATGAACAACATCGGCGGTGGAGGCGGCGGCAAAAGCGGAAGCGGCGGTAACTGTCCCACGGAAGAGTGCGCAAATCGTTTAATTACACGGTGATTGCGACACATGCCTGAAAGGATTTCGATGCGCAAATAATCCACGTCATCATCACTGCCGCCCCCCGAATGATTATCACAATATTGATGAGTTTGATCCACGTAGTTATAAACAAAGAAACGTTTAGTAATCCTGGTTTAAGTAGATTATGATTTTACAAATCGTCGAAACGAACAAATTCACGGAATCGCACGAATAATTGCAATTAACAAACAACAAAAGATTAATAATTTCCACTAATCAATATTTCATTCATACAGTATTAATTCATTATTTCAATCAAATCAGTAAATAAGTCGTTGACTTTAAAATTTAAAAATTATTTCTTGAAATTTAACTTTTAAATTTGCATTTTTTTTGTTTTTGCAAACCCAGTTTGAAAATTTATGATTGACTGACATATTTGGGTCACTACTTCGTCGAATTGATGACGTCTCGTTAATTATGACATATTGATCGGTTATCAATTAAATTTTACAAATGCAATTTGCGAGTGAAAAGTTGCGAACATGCGTCCATTGTTTTATGCGAATCGTGCGCGTTGAGTAATTAAATAAAGCACTCACACGACAACTGTTCATGAAAATACATGAAAATACATGAACATATATGAAAATACATGAAATTCATTTGTCGTTCATAGGAGGTGAAAAATGCGGAGTGGGGGTACAAATTGCTTTTACATTTTTGTACGAATTTATCATCGTGCAAATATTTCTGTCCAATAATTTATGTGTAGGTGACAAAATTAGCAACATTTACACTCCGATAAATCGCGATTAATATTTATGTTGATCGTCATTTTTAATGACATTTATTGCTTTTTATTGCAAAATTTTTTTGAGCGCTTTTATCACTTTACAAGTTGTCTCAATTATGGTAAACAATATTATATCAGGGGATAATTACAAAAAATTATTTAGTTCATTAAACCGGAAGTTACCAACAAAATGACAAAAAATGATAAAATTAGCTTTGTAATGAAAAAAAAAAAGATCGAGGCAATGAATACTTTTTGACACTTTAATGGCATTATCCTCAACGACGCATAAAATTCCTCCCGGAAACAAAAAATGATTTATTTCCTGCAATGCCAACTTTTTTTATTTGTAGGTTAGGAAAACTTTACGCACACTACTACACAAACATAGTAGCACAAAGCATCCTTTATCAACTCAGGTGCGGACTTGGTATTGAACTTGCGACGACATTGTAATACTTCCGGTATGATGACGCTCATAGAATGGGTTGGGTGGTGGGGGGATGGTGATGGCGGAGGTGGCGCGAATACGGATCGAAAAAGGCTATTAGCGGTAATCGCTCTTAATCTCCCTGACATTGCGGCCGCATTAAATTGAATATAAATTTGGACGCGAGCGAGCTCCCTTCCATACATCGAATAAAGCCATCGTCGTCGTCGAGACTAAAGCCACCACCCCCGCCCAACATTTCCCGATTGCCTCTCTTTGGCCACCGATGCGGGCGGCGCGAACTTCGCTTCATTAGACACGTTCGACTGCGTTCATAATGAAAGTTTGCAAAATTACTTTCATCAATTAACTCCCTATATCTTCGCAGCGTTTGCGCGCAGTGGGGATGGTTCGGTGTTTGTATAGTACACTTCTGGGGGTCGCTTCTGTTCGATAATAGCACCCTCTGGTTTCAATAAAGCAAACTTTGATGACGTCAATATGAAAAATGACGTTCGAAACCCAAAAACAAACTAGCGCCACCTCTTAACTTAACTTAGTGTTGTTGTAGCCCTATAAAATTGAAATTTATTTGTATCGTTACAACAATAACACCGACGCTGAGTATTTACAAGCCCTTGGAGATGACGGGGCGCAATTCTATGAAGTTGGAGGCGGAAGTGTCCGGAAGTCGTGTCGACAACAACGACAAATCTAGTGTATAAGCGTTGCTGTCAAGTCATCTCGTCCTCTCGTCCTCGAAATTATACGCGTGCGAATTGTTGCCGTTCATGGCGGCGGCGTCTTCAAGTCTTCAACTCGAGTGATTTGCATTTTCCCAGCATGCACAACAATAGCCACCCCCCATCTCAAGAACAACGCGTATGATACACTGAACATTTCATTAGCGTTGTGTCTCCAGCTTCATAGTTTGATTTAGTCCTTCAACTTCATGCCACCCCCCACCATCACCAGCATCATCAACATTACAAGCAGTCCTCAACATGTGAGCAGTATATTTAATATGATTTCTTTTGTTGCAGATTACACCAATAAAATGTGAGTCCTTTTTATTGGGAAATTTTACATTTTGGAACTGAAAATTTCATTGGGAACTTGTTGATTACCACTGTTTCATGACAACAACCCACGAGACTTCGAATATAAATAGTACGTAAACATCAACAACGTCAACGCTGTGCAAGAAATGTTCCTTAAGGATGCCGCGTTTCCGGGAGCGGACAATGCGTCAGAGCGGAAATATTACGCGCAGGATGAGGACACCTTTCAGGTGGAAGATTTCTGCAGGAAAGTTGATGGTAATGAATGTGTTTGTTTTCACGCCTGTTTCAGAACCGCAGGACGACTCCGATGCAATGTCACTTCAATTTTTCCACTTTTTGTTTCTGGAGATGCTTTTCCTTGGTTCTCTTCCTGTTTCATTCGGGATTATTGTGTTTCGACAAGTTTTCATTGTCTTCCCTCGTCTTGTTGTGCCATCCTGGACAACTACCCTTGTTGTTTACCCATTCGTCGTCCTGGAGATTCAATTGAAATGCGATTCCTACATCCGGGAAACTTTCAGGTGAATGCCATGCAACTCTTTTTCTTCCTTTTTCTTCGTCGTTCACTTTTCTCCCGTATTTTTTCCGCTCTTCTTCGACGTTGTTGTGAATGCACAAAGAGAAGGTCGTCGCTATTGTTGTTGCGCATTGTGCGCATAATGCATCATGGCTTGTTTACATCCGAAGCGTTGATGGAAATCGACTTTTCCTCCATTTCCGGAAATATTCCCCCCTACGTAATAATTATTTTTCGTCGTTTGAAAACCGAATGAAGAAAATTTCTTTATAACTAATTTCCATCCAATTCGAAAAGTGAAACCGAAATTTATTTTGGCGGTAAATACATTAAGGTTGATTTTCCGTTTTTCACCGCGTGTATTTCCGGTGCTCTCGTGGCGTGTCTATAAATCTATTTGCATGTCCTAAACCAACAGTGGGGCCCAACCCCGACCTGGGCCCCCCCAACCTAACCTAATTCGTTTGCATGGAACATCAAACGTCTCGTTCAAGAGCTCCATTCCCATGTTGGACACGTACGTTCCCATCACATTTCCGCTTTCGTTCAGACGCTCCCGGTTTCAGTTCCTTGCGTGTGCGTAAAGCACACGAGCTTCGTGGAACAATTACAATACGAGATGTACTGCGTTATCCTTTATTTGTTTTCAATTTGTTTTCATTCGTGCGGGACCCTCGGACCTTTTGGCTGTTTTTGTGCCAAAGCCTTTGGGGTTAAATGATTTCCGGTGATTTAATTATCCTGTGGTTCAATTGTTTTGCTCAAAATTATTATATTGCAAAATATTTGTCGACGTTTTCAATAGATGTCGCTACTAGTTATATTTAAAATTTCTTTTAAACTTCTAGAGGGAGTTATTATGTTCAATATTTTAATAATTTCCCAACAAAATTAATACCCCAAAGACAACAATATCATATAATTACGCCGTCTATCCATATTACAATATTCAAAGGTGTGGCACACACATATTTTTTACCATCCCGCCCTTCTTCTTGTTCGTCCTGTTAGTTCCACAGGAATATCCTTTATCAAACAGTTTAACAAAACGCACCCTGAAATTGCGTGTTCACCGTACGAACCTCCACCCAAGTACACGTACACATATTCTTCCATGGCTGGCCTCTCGAATTCCCCATTCTTCCCATTATATGATGAGTTTCGTACGTTGCTCTCTTCTTCAAAGACTAAACAGCGAGCAAAAGGTGTAGGTATAGTAATAATTTGCTTTCGGCTTGTCGTAATATTGCGCCATCATCATCATCAGGTTCAATATTCATTACAACTAGATTGCGTTTATTATTAGACTGCACGTCTGGCTAACGTCTGGAACTTTGCTGAATAGTCTCGCGTCATCCTCATCACGATCGTGATATCGGTTCAAGTTGGGATTGTCAGTACATTTAATTAGTGCGTGACAATCGGCTATAAATAAATGCAGACATGAATTGAAGCGTAGAACGTAAATGAATCAAATTTCTGTTGTAACTACTCTTGTTTTTATATTGCTGACAATGCTTCGTTTTCATAACAATAGATGGCACTTCATGTGTCTAAATTAAGACGTTAAATTTGATATTTTAAATTTTGGATTTTCTCGCTATTATTTTTCCATCCAATAGATATTTTTTGTTTGGACGATAAAGTCAAAAATTTACTGAATATTTTCATGCAAAATCGACAATTTACGAGAGATTATCCTGATTTCATCAATATGCATTGCGAAAAAATGCAATATGCAAAATTGTTGTTTGCATATTATTGGTTATTTGTTGCTCACTTAATTATAACCAAAACGGAAAATAACAAAAAAACGGGGAAATATGCAAACTACAAAATTCTCATATTTGTTATAAACTTTATAAATCCCCAGTTATCAGCGCTATTAACTCTTCATATTTTTTTATTTGATACGTCAGATTTGTTCGCAATAAAAACAAATTTAAAAAATGCAAACGCGATACACAGCTTTATTTTATTAGGTATAAAAAAGAAGCAAATATGCAAAACGTCAGTTATATTTTATATTGCAATTATTTCGCGTATGGAATTAATGATTGCAGATCGTAATTTATTATTTAATATCGTTGTAATAACAAATCTGCAGGATTACAAATCATTTGGTCAAAAATAATTATTGAATGATTAAATGAGTAATTATTAATTTCGATTTAATTTATTTCCTCTTCTATTTTAATTAAACAAGTTTTAGAGAAATTAATTTAAGTTATTAAAACTTTATTTATATGTTAGGAAAATTGCAGGGATTTTTGGAATCAAATGAAACAATGAAATGAAAAATTCAAAACATGATATTCATTAATAAATTAATGATTGAAATATGCGACTACAGAGGATTTGATACTTTTGAGTATATTAAATTACACTTCAAATATAATTAATGAATCATTTTTATGAATAAATTTAGTATTTATTGAAAGCCCTCATGGTTTCGCGTTTTAAACATTTAAAATTCCGCATCTGCAAATTCGCGTATATTTTGCAATCTCAATAAATAATTCACCAGCATCGGACGTAAACAATTGTTAAAATCAAATAAATGCAAATCTACCAAAAATAATAATTATTATTAATGCATCAGAAAGATATTATTTATAACATTTATATCTATCAGCAATAAAAATGTTGTTAGCATTTATGTGACAAAATATGTGCAAATATGCGATGAAAAATTTCAGAGGTATAAGCTAATCAATCAATTCCATTTATTGACTGGCATTTGGACGAAATTATTTGATGTGAGCTACATTTTTGCGCATTTATACTCATAGTTTTATTTTATTTGCGAGCCAAAATGCAAATACGGGTGTAGGATTGTATTTTCCGAATGCATTAATTCCGTTTGCAATGCATATTTTTCCCGGCAATTACTCGATGCGTGATAAAATTCGAAAACGTATTTATAAACGTGGCTGCAGCAATAATAACAATGTACTGGGCTTGCGAGTAGCGTTCTTCAGCAGAACGAACAATGCGTGGTATGCGCGTTTGTCATATCATCTGAAAGAGCCATGCTGGACGTGGAGGAGTAACACCATGGGGATGATGCGTTCGACGAGGCGCACCAGCTCGAAATAGACAAGAAGTAGACGAGGCGAGACAATGTACAATAAATAGTTTTACGAGCGCGCTACTCGTACGAACGAGTCGTGAAATAATTGATCGTTCAGTCGTAAATACAAATATAAAAACGTCGACTTGCATAAGCACGGTGCTCAATCTCTTGCTGCGCGTCTTCTGCGTCTGGTCTGGATGCATGGCATCAAACATCCCTCGTGAGGAAATCTGGCTGGGTATAAATAGAAATTGGTGGATTCTTCATGCACAAATTTCGGAGTTGCAACATTGTCGAAGATTTTCTTAGAAGATGTTCTTAATTGAATCAATTTGTTACTAAACGAGTAGGAAGAAATCTTGAAATACAATTTGTTGTTCATCTGTAGATTTAGAAATTAAATTGTCGATTGAATATCACATCAAGTCATCGTCTCTTAAGAAATAATTACGTCCGCTCATCCTCAATTCAAAAGATGGTTCTTAGACAAGAAATGCTGCGTCTGTGATGCAATCCGAAAAATTAACATCTGATTGATCGTGACGGGCGCGCATCTCCGGCTGGGCTGGAGAAGAGCAGCTGGAGGAATCGAAAAATCTCAAAGTCTAAAAAGTTATCTGGACCATCAACCGGATAAAAATACGAAGGAGGCGCCTCCATGCACTGAAGAATGCCCTCAGTGTGTGACAGATAAAAGATGACGTTGGTGCATTTCAAGTGCATTTGTTCCAGTTCATCTCCGACGACGACGTCGACGAAGTCTTCGACGTCGATGTCGAAATGGAAATTTCAAAGCGGTCGCTGGGAGAAAAACGAGAGTGGGGGGAATGAAAGAAGTCACAGATTGTATCTATTAGAGATGCAGTCAAATTACAATTCTGGACGTCTCTTACTTTAATTATCTGCATCCAATCTACAGTGTCGTATGATTTATATTTCTTAAAATATGCCAGAAAAAATTGTTTAAAGATTTCCTTAGTAATTACTTTTGCAATGAAGATATCTTTTGAGGATTGCAGAATTCAACCTTGTCAACCCTTAATGCAAAAGAGCACCATTGAGGACCTTTTGTTCCACTCCTCGTTGGTTGGCTGCCATCCACCTACACATTGAAAACACTTGTCATCAATTAAGTGTACCGTCTTTTGACAGTTTTTGGAATTCGCCAGGCCAGCTTCAGCTCCACGTCTCCACTCGCGCATTCATTTGTAAGCCTTTTACCGCCATCGCCATTGCCATCGTCGTCGTTATTGTGCCCGCGAAATTGCCACCACTATTGCGTCCCTCGTGGCTTTTGTTGGAAAATCTCTTCTGCGAGTGCTCTCTCTGCGCGCGGTTTTGTTTCAAATGCGCGAATCTACATTTCAATGCGGCTCGTCGTAATTTCGCCCCTAATTGTTGGAAGTTGGAGGTTGAATGTTTTAAAATGTGGTTTTTAGATTTTTCCTTTGTATGATTTTCGTTTCGTATTTTTTGCTGCTGGATGGAAGGACGGGTTCGAAAATCCTAACCGTTTTTGGCTTTGGCTTCGTCCAGACTTCATAATCCTTTTAAATTAGGGTTTTACGATTTGTTCGATAAAAGCGCGTCCTCTGGATGCGTACGAATCTGGAATGTGGATTAGCAGCGTATTCGCATGTCACCTTAGTCTCTCGGCTCGTTTTACCCTTGTCAACCGGACCTTGACACTGCATTGACTGGTCAAACTACATTTATTCGTTTGCCCTTTCGTGTTATCCCCAAACTCCAGAAAAAAACGAGGGAAGAAATGCGAAAAATCAATAGCATTCTGTTACAATTCAGTTACAAGTTTTTAGTAGAAATAGACCGGTTCTAGATCAATATTGAAGCGTGAGGATGCCACAGACGTGCATCGTGATCTAGAACCGGCATATACTTTCTATTATTCTTCTTCTTCGAATATTATTTAAACTTTTTATCTCTTAATTTTTTACCTATACTTTTTGATTTTACGACCAAATTATTTCTCCCCTTTTTTGGGATTTCCTTACCAAAGGATGATTTTTTCTTTGGCAAAGATTAGCAAAAAAGAAGGTCGATTTCAACGTCGTTCCACACGAAGGTAGCAATATTCCCGGTTTTGGCTGGGGACTTCGACCTCAATCTCTATTATCGTCCAAGCTGGCTGATTTCGCATTCGTTCGTTGGCTGCCTTTGCTTCTTTTGAACTCTTTCTTTTGCCCTGAGGATATTGTTGATTGCGTAAAGTCAAGGACGACGCAAACAAACACCGAATTTGTATAATCCGCGCAATTAAATGCGGAAAAACGCGCTCTGATATTTATTTTGCGTACATTTTAATTTGCTTTTTTGCTTTGCCAAAAAGATAAATCCTTTTTTATTTCGCAACGAAATTGTAATTTCAATCATTTATGTAATGTTTGTTGCTGGGTGGATTATTAAGTACTTTTTGCAAGTGTACTTAACTTTTGCCAATGAGAAGATTAAAGGATTTTATTATTTTCTGAAAATTATCATTTAAATTGCAAAAATTCTGCAGGGATGATACGAAAATCAATATTTGATTTTACGAAACCGGAAACACGCGTATAAAATAAAATGAAACAAGCTGCGACGAGTTTTGAGGTTATCTAATCAAATCAAGCGACGCTATCATTGCAATCTCCCATCAGCATTTCGCTCCCAAATAAATTCGCCATAATTTGGTAGCAATTTCAATATCCCCCGCGTGGAGGAAATACTTTAAATGCGCACTAAAAGTTCGCACAAAGATCTAACCCACTCAAGAAGTGGCTGCGGATGTTATTGCACTCGCTGCAATAAAACAAACCCGTGCGGCAGACACTTTGTGGATTCGGTTCGGCGCAAACAAATAAACCGGAAATGGCCGCATGTCCATATCCCCATATCCTCATGCATTGGGGGGCCGACCCGGTCCTCATATAAGTACACGTTTATGTTTATTACATTTCTTGGATGCCAACACACATTCTCTCAACTTCTTCCCCGTTTGTCGTTTTCCCGGTTCTTGTTTTTCACTTCCCTGCCTTGGCACTGACCGGGAATCTTCCCCGGAGAGTTTTTTTTTATTAAATGCACGAATCGTAATTATCTCGACTCCCGCCAACAACAAAGTCAATGAAATTTTAGTGGCAACAACAAAATAAGAAACGGCGAGAGATTGTAATTAAATCTGGCATCAAGAACGACAAAGAATCACGTGGAAATTGTTGCAAAATTTTAATCTGGAGGAATTTTAGAAATCCTTACGCTTATTTTTGGGATGTCGAAAATTCAATTAAAAATTAATTGCTTCCTTGTTGGCTGCATTGTTTACGCAAAATTCACGGGGGAATTTGTCTCTACACAAATTACAAATTTTTGCGGCCGCTTTGAACCTCGTCCGGAAATATGTCTCGTGAGGATGGCGTTTTCGAAAAATGTCGAAGCTACCATTATAGAGTGCTCATGCATGGAATGAGCAACCCGTTCTTCGGCGGTCGCAAAGCATCCGGTTCAACAAGGGTTTTTCCGTCAAAATCCGCCGCCGCCGCCGCTCGCTGTTGGGTTTCGGCTTCGTGCGCGTTTTCGTATTCCCTTTATCTCCTAAATCTATCTATTATTCATCTGTCTTCCCGGCCAATCCTTTCTTCAGCCGCCTATATTTGTATCGACTTTTCGGGAGGGCGGCCTTTTCGCCATGCAGATTGCTCGACAGCTTCGACGACAAATCCCAACGTGTGCGTGCGGTTTGAACCTTCTTCCGGTTCTTCAAATCATGATGGTACATGGCGGAAAAATTATTTTCAGAAATTGATTTTCCTTCAATTTCATCTTAAGAAAAGTTTATAATTTTTGAAATTTAGTTACTTGAAAATTGGGATATTTAAATTCAATGAAGTCGTGCGAAATTTCCACAAACGTAGCGATATAATGAATGTATTCATGGCATAAGTTGCCAATTGCAACAATAATCACGTGCGATCGCGTCGTCCGCACGGAAATCCCATGTAGTTTAAACTAAATCTAACTAGGTAACTAACCATTTATGTGTAGATATCCTCTCCCAGAAATGGGATACTTAATTTGACCATCTTCAAAATCAATTTGCACCGCCAGCCATCACGATTTCCATGTAAATTACCAACTTCACTACTAAATTACCAGTCATTAAATGTTTGGAACGTTGTTTCTTGGGATGCGTCAATATCAATGAAATGAAAATTATGGCGGAGAAATGTACGAACCCATGAAGCCAAATGAACCTATTCGTTTCAATGGTATCATTTGTTGCAACAATCAACTACGCCCCCACTTTCAAACCATCATTAATTGTACGCAGAAAAACTTTAAAAATAATTATCCATCTTCGAAGACATTTGTGAGGTGTTAATCGTCCCGAAAAATAATCTTTGGCAGCCGAAAAAGTAATGCGTTTATTGACACCCTCTTTGCTGTTGCTTCTGGTGTTTGTTGTCGCTTCGTGAAGACTGATGTTTTCGACGGAAATACATCATTCGACTGGCGCACTTTTACACGAAACACGTGTCGATGCATTAACGCTCCCTATCAGCGATGCATTAGCGCCTCGATCTTCGATATTAAACAGATCAAAGCCGAAGAGCGAAGAGATTTTATACAAGCGTCCATTCGCGTTCGTCTGTCTGCGCGTTTGTTTTTCGTTTGCGTTCGCGTACACTTTGCGCACTTCAAATAAAGCAATTTCATTGCGTTTTATGCGATTCGAATCGAGTAAATATTTGCATGCATTGCCCTCATGCAATTCGTATTCATCGATGTCTTTTTTGATCTGTTTGATGATTCAGAATTGCAATTCAGTACTCTTATTTATAGTAAATATATCTAAAAAATTAATATAATACTCCAATTAGTAAACACTTTAGAAAATTTTCAATAAGGTTTCAACATAATGAACCAGAAATCAACAATTACACCGACCACATTAGAGCCATCGTCCATCAAAGCATCAAGCTCAGATTAATTTCGGACTGAATGAGTGCCGAAACCAACTATCCACCCATCCAACCCCTTCCTTCTTCTCGTTGTTGTTTAGCTGGTTTAACAAACCGACATCATGATGGCAAACGCAACAACCGAACATCGAACGCCGCCGCCGCCGTCTTTAACGGATCACTTGGCAAAGACGTGCGCGCAACTTTGGCACGGCTTCTCTAAGCCGGCCCGAAACGTTCATCCTTGAACGATCAGAGAGAGGTCCAGGAGGATTCCTTCCGCCCGACTCCTTCGGCCCATGTCTCACACAACGCGGCTCTTCATTCTTCGTCCATATCGATCAGATATTTGAAATTTCAACCCTTGCTTGCATGTATGCTTCACAAAGTAACATGGTGATGCATGAAGATGGGATAAATGGTCATAGTCCTCAAAGTTTACAATATTGCTTGGGTGTAGTTCCGTATACAAGTTGATGTGCGAATTCGATGAGGATGGGAAAAATCGGATGGGAGTCACAAATGGGAATTTCCCACCAGAGTGAATGTGGGACGTGCGTGGGGCGTTTAAATTATAAATGAGATCGAAATCAATTGGCGTCCGTTATCAGGATGGATGGCTCGCTCCTTGAGGATTACGCTCGAGGGAAGTTTAAACTAGCGCTTTGCTAAAAAGCAATTTGATGGTAGGAGGGATTTTAAAAGTCAGCTTGGGAATTTAACCAACGATTTCGATAATTGACTCCAAATTTATTTACTTAGATTTTCAAAAAATATCTCTTAAAAGCAAAAACTTAGTGGTTATTATAATTTTTATCGACAATTCGCCATCCAACTTAATTCAACGACAAAAGTATCCTCAAACTGTATCATTTTAGCAGGTTTCAAGCTTCTTTCTGGTGCATCATTTTACGTTACGTGCAAAGCTTCCGCTTTATTTGCCCATTCGCGCATAACGCAAAAAGAATACGACATTCGCGAAACGAAGGAACGAATGTAGAAGTAAAAAGAGGAGCACTTGAGGTTGGGGGGAAAATGGGAAAAAAGTGTAAGCCCCCCGCTTAAAAGTTGGCCAACTTTAAGTGATTAGAAACGCAAAGATATGCCTTCTTTGGACACATTTTTTGCATTTATTCCTCCGCTTGCGGTGCGCACTTGCTTGCTTCTTCGAGAGTTGATAAAAATGCAAAGAGGAACCGAACCGAGAGAATGAGGGGATTTTTAAAAGTTTCACTTTTATTAGTTTCTTAAGTAAATTCCACGTTTAACTTATCGTTGATTTAATCAAAAATTACATGCGGAAGAAATTACGAACTAAGTTACGAAAATTGCGAAATAAATTTGAACGTTTTTGCAAAAATTTACATGGAAAATTCATTCGGAATTTGAGAAAAATCCCAATGTGACCCTTGAATTCGTGTATCCAATCGATATTATTAAAGATTGCCTCGTGAATATTTATAAATCGCTTGATGCTGAAAAGGGAAATTCATCGAATTTGGACGTTTTTAATTGCTTTCAAATTGCAGCTTTGGTGATGTTCGCCAAATCGTATTCAAATGACTTAATTATTCCGTTTGATTCCACTGAATCATTTGTTTCATAAATTCCGATAAAACCCGGAAAATTTCATTCTTATTTTGATTAAAAAAATTTTCAGTCATTATTTGCTAGAAATATTATTCAACTTTTATTAAAGTCAGTATTTTTATCATTTCATATTACTGTTTTTTTTTGCCTTTAAAATTAATGAACATTATTTTCTCTTACTTCAACCAAAAGCGAATTTTTCATTTAATTTAAAGCAAAAAGCCAGCCTTTTAAATTCTACTGTTCTTCAATGTTATTGTTTCCTTTTGAGGAGGCATCTCTTTATGTTTTGATCGGGGCGCGTAATCGTATTTATAAACACCAGAAACAAACGCACATTGTATTCTTGGACCACCTCTAAATTTAGATCGTTAACGCCAAATGCTTTCGCTCTCTGCTCGCCACGACCACAACCGAAGAAAACGAAGAAACTGAAGAAAAAATAAATAACGAACTCCACCGCTCTTCTCGGAGTGTCGCGACGAAATTCTTCGGCTGGCATGGCATTTTTCCCAGAATATGTACTCGACTCTTTCACCGTTGTTATTTCATCGGTCGTGTTTGGTGGTCGCCCTTCTTTCGTTTCTTTCTTTCATTTTTTTTGAGGACAATGTCAACGTTCATCGAGGCAGTTGAAATCGACATGCGCGTGACATGCGAGGCACTTTCATGTCTTTGTTGAGCGTATAAAAGTCACCGTAATTATCTACTAAAAACGTAATCATGTGCGTGGAATCGACTTAAGCACAGTACGAGGCGAAAAGTCGTCAAAAAGGCACTTATCGCTCTCAAATTGGACGTGTAAACATGGCAGCATCGACTGCATTTGTTTGTGATTATTTCGTTGCGGAGTCGACACAAAAAAAAACTGTGTCGGGGAATTTATGTTGTTTGCGGCATTCCATCCCTGGTTGTGTGATATGACAAGCACTCAAAGCGTCGCTTTCAGACGACGTATTGTTCGATTAAACTCGCGTTGGTTTTGGTTGGTAACTCGGTGTGTGCATGTAACGCGATAAAACCGGAATTTTAATTAAAAATGGTGAATCGCGCGTTTTTTGTCATAAATTTGCGTGTGTCGCTGTGACAAAGCGCGTTTCAATTGAGCTCCTGCTGCTCCCCGGTCGGCAACAACATATGTAGTCTTCTGCTGCGGGGGCGGTCGTGGTGACCATTGACCATCAACCACCATGTTAACCATCCATGTGTGTGTTGGTTTAATACGCACTGGTGCGTTCTGAATATGGCACGCATATACACGAGCTAATCACACGAATAACGAGGAGATGGCGGGCGACGATGAGGAATGAGAGTGCGTGGGTGGGTTATGAAGTCCGCCGAAAAAATGTGAACGCGACGCTGATCCGCATAAATTCCACGCCGGATTTGCACCGATTACCACCACTGTCGGTGGTCGGGGCATACAGTGGATGGTTCATTGGTTCCGGAGTTTGGCCGGTTGGTTGAATGGTTGGTTGGTTGAAGTGTGTTGTGTGCAGATCAAAAGATTCGCGCACTTTTTATTCCGTCATATGAAGAGGGTGATGGTGGGTTTCGTGTGTTGCGTGCACGCATTATGCGACGCACGAATGAGTTGTAAATGGCATTGGTTTTCCCATGGGCGCACAGAAACGAATGGTCTTTGTTGTTTTGATAATACAGGGAGATAGTAAAGATAGGTTAATTAAAAATTTTAATTAGCAAAACATAGTTTCAAATCGCAACCTATAGTTTTCGAGATGAGTTTATAGAAGATGTGCTTTGTTCGTGGGGTTCCTCACAATTTTTGCATTTGAAACGCTTTTTCATATGGCATCTGTTTCAGTTTTCATGTGACTTTAAAAATTTGTTGTTTTTCTAATATCATCACTGTTTTCTCAGAACTCCTCTGCTGGACCAACATAATTTCCAAGGCTTTTGTAGAGCAGTTAATTTCCACCTGGCCTAGATATTTTTAGACGACTTTTAAATATTTTCATTGTTTTCTCGGGAATCCTCAATTCGATCCGAATGGTTAATTTCGTTCTTGTGAGGCAGTTAAAATCCCTTCAGGTTGCCTCGAAATATTTGAGGAATTCAGAATGTACATTTTCATTATTTTCTCAGCAATCTTTTGCGCAATCGGACCATTTCCAGATTGCCTACCGTAAATGTCATTTATCGCGTTTGAAAATTTATTATTCTTATTTTCGTAGTTTTTTTACGGAAACCTCTGCGCGATCAGGACTGTTTATATGACATTTTAAAGGGCAATTAGTGGCTTTTAAGACAGCATCGACACATTTCCGGTTTTCAGAACGGTAATGTTAATTTTTCTGAGTTTAAACAATTTCGCGTGTTATTTTTCCAATGTTTTCCTTGTTTTCTCGAGAACCCCTTACGCGATCGGAGTGGTTTTTGGGGATCCTTTAGGGCAATTAGTGCCCTTTAGGATGGCTACGAAACATTTCCGGTTTTCCGACTGGAAGTGTTTTTTGAATTTCAAAAAATTTGCGCGTTATTTTTCCAATGTTTTACTTGTTTTCTCGAGAACCCCTTACCCAATCGGGATGGTTTGTCTAGCATCCTTTAGGGCAATAAGTGCCCTCTAGGATAGAATCGAAACATTTCCGATTTTCCGACCGGAAGTGTTATTTCTGAGAGTTCAAAAAATTTCGCGCGTTATTTTTCCAATGTTTTCCTTATTTTCTCGGGAATCTCTTGCGCGATCGAGACGCATTGTGCGGCATCCTATAGGACAATTAGTGCCCTTTAGGATAGTATCAAAACATTACCCATTTTCCGATCGGAAGTTTTAATTTTACAAGTTTAAAAAATTTCGCGCGTTATTTTTTCAATGTTTTCATTGTTTTCTCGTGAACCCCTTGCGCGATCGGGACGGTTTATGCGGCATCTTATAGGGCAACTAGTGCCCTTTAAGATGATATCGAAACATTTCCGGTTTTCCGACCGGAAGTGTTGTTTTTTCGAATTTAAAGAATTTCGCGTGTTATTTTTCCTATGTTTTCGTTGTTTTCTCGGGAAACCTTCGCGCGATCGGGACGGTTTATACAGCATTTTATAGGACAATTAGTGCCCTTTAAGATAACATCGAAACATTTCCGGTTTTCCGACCGGAAGTGTTATTTTTTCGCGGTTGAAAAATGTCATGCGTTATTTTTTTCACGTTTTCGTTGTTTTCTCGTGAATACTCTGCGCGATCGGGTTGGTTTCTGCGGCATCTTATAGGGCAGTTAGTGCCCTTTAAGATAGCATCGAAACATTTCCGGTTTTCCGACCGGAAGTGTTATTTTTTCGCGTTAAACAAAATGTACTTTCTTTTCAGCTTTTGTCACCAATTTTGTATTGGTTGATGATGTGTGCTGCGAATGTATATTACAATTTCGCACATCATTATCTTCCGCTACTAATTGGTTTAATTCTTCAATAACATTGGACAGACGCTGGAAAAATTCCTGGTATTTTGCCACATAACAAATTTTTTTACGGATTGAGTGATTAGAAGTTCTTTTCCCGCTCCCCGTTTTTTTGCCATTTTTTCGTCAAAACTTTTTCGTCGGTTAGAGCGACCAAGAGCAATTTTTACGCAAAAAATAAGCAAAGACTATAGTCTTGGTACTGTTTTTCGACCAAATTTTGCATAAAAAATGAGCAAAGACTATAGTCTTGGTACTGTTTTTTTGCCGAATTTTTGCCTAAAAAATAAGAAAAGACTATAGTCTTGGTACTGTTTTTTTGCCGAATTTTTGCATAAAAAATGAGCAAAGACTATAGTCTTGGTACTGTTTTTTGCCCAATTTGGTAAATTTTTTTCTTCATTTTTAAATACCCTTAATGATCCTTAATCGAATTAGATAAGACTCATAATTACCTCATTAATCGTTAATGAGTAATTAAGGTTTAAAGTTCTTAGCTCCCTCAACCACGCCATCTTTGGGCTCCGTATATA